>APFE031307364.1:329930-353635 GCA_000404065.3 Pinus taeda | reverse complement strand
TATCTAATTCTACCCTTATTACATCCAAGGGCTCAGATTAAACTGTTGAGCACATTTTATTAACTCTAACTATCTACTTATCTGCCAAGATTAAACTGTTTGGTCAGATATTTATTCTCTAATCTATAACATGAAATTGAAATATGAGTAAGCCAATTTTAAACAGTTTGACTTATTCATGAATTGTGGCAAAGGTTGGACAAGCTGCACACAATTGTTTTATTACAAAAATGAAGTAGTAGTGGCATTTGGATTTGTACACTTTCCTTGGTCTGTTTTTTGCTTGGGGTTCATTTCTTTCACTTCTTTTTTTGACCACTTTATTTTTCTTACCCTTTGATTTTTCTTTTAGGGTACATCCTCTTTACATTTTTTAACTTTTTTTGATTTTTTGGTTTTTCAAGAATATGGAACACCTTTGCTCAAGAAAGAAGGTTTGAACATATTCCATAGTTCAGTCATGACAATCATGAAAGATGAAACCTATTGGTATAGGAGGCTAACACAAAGATCGGCAGATGGTTATTTAAAATCTGTTGCATCTCAGGATGAATTGGCAGAGGCTTGGTTTCGACTGCCTGGATGGCATTAAATTGAGCTACAACTCCATGATTGCCCTTTTTTTAACAATTTTTCCATCCTATGCGAGTTGATGATAGAGGGGGCTCCCGCGTGGCGTCCACGGAGGGTATGTGTGTAGTTGTTCTGCTTAAAACTCATATATAACTCCTGGAAATCCATTGTGATTGGCCCAAGAGTGCGGAGCCATTAAGCTTCGAGGAAAATGTCGCAAGCCCCCATGTCTATGGCAAACATGTGGGTTTTCAACTGATAATCGCCCATTTGAAGTTTGACATTTTCACAGCGGCCTTCACATTTCATTGTGCCTCCATCCGCAATTTGAACTTGGAAGTTAGAAACTGCTCGTACAAAACAATGCACTGCTTCTGCGACTTTTTGATAGATGAAATTATGTGTACTTCCACTATCAATCAAGACTACTACTGGGCGATGTTTAATAAAACCTCTGATTTTGAGAGTTTAGGGGAAGAAATCCCTGCTAAAGCATTCAACGAAATAACTGGTTCATCAGAGACATTGTCCTTTTGGTTGTCTTCTTCTAACAGCTCATGTTCCTCCAGTGGTGGACCTTCCTCTGTTGAGCTGTAGTCAGTGGCATCAATTTGAAAAAATTTGGGCTCCTTGCATTTATGACCTGGGGAGTATTTTTCATCACAGTAGTAACATAGGCCTTGCTTTCTTCTTTCGGCCATTTCTGCAGGTGACACCTTTTGGACTTTAAGTGTTTGAGTCGTGTTGTGAGCTTGTGGGGGGTGACATTTAGCGGAGAAATTTGGGCGACTGTATTGGGCTGCTAATGCACGTTCCACGTTACGAGCTACCTTGCAATCCTCTGTCCATGTGGGAGGGTGGTGCAGTAGGACTTGGGCTTTGATAGATTCTTTAAGACCGCTGATAAAACATTCTGTGTAGAACACATCTGAGAGACCCCAAGTGTAGAAGGATAAGGCTTCAAAAGCTGTAATATATTCATCCACTGTACCAGTCTGTTGAAGCTTAGTAAGACGACCCAAAAAAGATGATTCCTGGTCAAAGCGGTCTTGAAGAGCTTTGGTGAATTTGGGCCAAGTCCTAAAAGGTCTAGTGCAACGTTGATGCCATTCCCACCATTGCCACCTTTCATTGTCCAAGTACATGCTCCCCAACATAAGCTTAGCCTGATCATTGAAGATGTGATTTAGTTTGAAATACTGCTCCATTTGTGTTATCCATGCCGACGGGTGAGAACCGTCAAATTTATGCATATCCAACTTGGGAGGTCACTGACTGGGTGGTGGGTGGGTGTGCCAGACGTGAGGAGAGTGGCTAGACTCACCCTCATTGTGTTCATGGCCATTATACGCCTCCTCATGGGCTTGCTCCATGCCCTTTGAGACTATTTTCTCGACCATGCTAGATAGTCTGGTAGGCTGAAGTTGGAGGTTGTGCACTGATTCTTCAAGTTAGTCCATCCTTTCATTGGCCATCGCTTGAGCTCTAGTTGCTACCATACACCAACCAGATTTTTTGAAAATTGGGACTGCCCAAAAAAAAATTTCACTAAGTGAATGGTACCACCTTGCTCAGCTCGTCGTCCTGATTCTGATGGGCTAGATCACCAATAAGTGCCCCGAAAGATCTCAGACTTATTTTTTATTTTTTATTTGTTATTATTGACTTATTTATTTTATGTTTATTTTATTTTATTTATTATTTATTTTTATTTATATTTTATTATTTTTATTTATTTATTAATTAATTTAATTTAATTTTATTTAATTTAATTTAATTAATAAGTATTTTTTAATAAATTAAATTAAAAAATTAATTTTATTACTTTATTATTATTTATTCTTATTTTTATTTTATTTTATTTTTTTATTTTTTCTGAAAACTCCTAACGGAGTTTTGCTCCTTCCTTATCAATACTACAACAGCCAAATCCTCAAAATGTCAATGCGGCCAAAAGTCCTACGAAAATTATACCCCGGTATAGGAACCCTTCACAACGACTCTGATCTGGTGGATCTGAGAGATCTGAATGGCGGATCTGATAGCTCGGGCGGCGAAACCGACTGCTTCTGCAGATTTGATTGATCTAATAGATCGGACTGGCTGATTGGGACTGATGTCTGCTGCTGCTGCACCCCTTTGCACAAGCGGATTTGGAAGAAATGATGAGTGACCCCCCGATAGAAAAGGGAACTATGGTCTTGAGGAGTGTCAGGTGCTATAGATCGCAATATACATAAGGGTTTGGCAGTAGTACTCGGCCCAATGTTTCAGGGCTCTAACTAAGGAGGATCGACCGTACCCTTAGCCATACAACCCGACTACCCTATCATACGAGCGAGTAATCTCTCCGAGTGTTGTTCTCGGTGTACTATAGCCACGAGACGACCGACGGTTTATCTATGGCGAGGTTTCAAGGGATCCTAGGGGGCTTCCGATATACCCAGAGGGTATGTGGAAGATAGTCCGTGCGCGATTCTATCTAATGCGCTACTACTCGAACGGGTACCCACAGGGGTTACAAGGGAGTCCAACAGGTGTGACCACCTCTTGTATTTCCTGCGTGCATGCCTCCCCAAATCCACAGGTTTATGTGCTCAACGACAGATCCCGTGGTTTAAAGACGCCGGAACACGTCTCTAGCCAAAATTTTTTTTGCTAAGAAATAGAGATCCCACCGGCCCTGGAAAGTCCTCTGATACCACTTATTATTCTCTTAACCTGCAAATGATACCCAAATACAGAATATGCAAAGAAAAGATACCCAAAACACATAATAGCAATGATTTTATTATTCAGAGAGTAATGTTCACTTGCCTCTTCGAGGGGGCAACCTCCAATAGAGCAGAACTCGATTACAAAATAAGACATGATGCTCCTTGCAGGGAGTCTCTATCCTTTATATATGACTCATACATGCAATACCATGGGCCAATACCGTAGTATTAATAATACCATCTATCTAATACTATGAACCATTTGCAACTAACTGTGGTTCCGTTATTAATTGCGAGATAACCACTTACAATTATTAATATGGGATTTATTGACTCTTGACTATGACGTGGTCCCATTACATAAATGAGGGGGTTAAGGTGGGATCTTAACAGACTCATACTCGTCTTGACCTTTCCTTTGTTGTTGGCCTTATTACTCGATTTATGCAAAACCCACATGAAAGTCATTGGAAAGAAACTAAAAGAATACTTCATTATGTTTGAGGTACAATTCAGTTTAGGATTCATTACAATGCAAAAGCATCTCCTTTATTGGTTGGGTTCACTGATTCTGATTGGGCTGGTGACCTTGATGATCAGAAGTTTACTGCAGGTTATGTGTTCACTCTTGGTTCAGGACCTATTACAAGGGTTTGCAAGAAACAAAGTGCCATTTATCTTTCCTCACCAAAAGAAGAGTGTCATGGTGCCATAGAAGCTAGTAAGGAAGCCTTGTGGCTTTGTCAGATCCTGTCAGAGTTTGGCTTTCACGAGCAACATTCGACCACACTTTGGTGTGATAATCAAAGAGCCATTCAACTATGCAAAGATCCAGTCCAACATCAGTGCAGAAAACACATTGAATTTCACATGCACGTCATTAGAAAGCTCATTCATGACCATGTTCTTGAAGTGCAATATTGTTCAACAGATGATCAAGATACAAACATCTTTACAAAGGCTCTCACAAAGGCGAAGTTTACTAAACTTCGATTTATGGTTGGAGTTCAGGAAGTTGCCACTAAGGGGGGATAGGCTATAATACCTCCTTCCTTCTCCTATTCTATCATATTTGTACATCCTTCAATCCTATCCCAAATTTTTCTTAAGGGGGGATGTTAGGATATTTCGAAACATAAGAAATCGTTAAGTATAAGTTGGTCTAGTGTAGAGTTAGGTAAAGTGTGTTTCTTTACTATGTACTTTTGTAGCTTACAGTCCAACAGTCACGATATGTAGTGATCCAATGGTTCATTCTCCCCTCAGTATTACCGACACTTGATCTATGGCTTAACACCCGATTGGTCCATGATCTCAATTTAAAGAGCATGGAGGGTAATTTGTAGGGTGACCATTCATGAGGGAAGCCTATATAAATTTTCATTCTTTTATTAATAAATGGCCCGAAGTGGTTGCGTTAGCTCAGGCCATGGACTATTTCCCTCTTTGAGGGTTTTAACCATGTCAATAACACTGGTGTATTGATCTGTGATCTGTTTGTGAGCATTGTCCTTTAGTGTTCTGTCTAAGAAACTCACCCTGTATATTCCTACATATAAAACATAAAGTTTTAAATAATGCTTACCATCATCCATCTTGACACTTTTTGAATCTTTTTAATTTTTCCTGTCTAGAGATGTAATTTTCATCATCAAGTCATGAGAAACCTTAGTGTTGAGATTAGATAAATTTACTATTAAAATCTTTAGTTATGGTGAATATTAACTACCGTGCTTTACATTTTTTTGTGTCACAAAGCATGCAGTTTACAAAGCATAATGTTTCATTTAAGTGCAATGGCTTCATGACACTCACACACAAATCAATTTTCAACCATGTAATACAATGGTGGGTTTGTCCTTATAATACACATGTTGGTGAAACCTATCCCATAGGCCACAACATAGACGAGGTCACCGGCCCTCCGATCCGACAATGTGACTTCATAGGAAGAAATAAGAAGGAAGTGGATGGGCGGTGCTATAAGTAAAAGGAAGTAGTACATAAATCCATTTGTTCATCGTTTATTTGAAGTCAAAGGAAGAAGTTAGTGAGGTGGGAAAATCACCTCATTTGTGGGTCCACATAGTTGTAATTTTAATAGGGTTTGTGGGACCACTTAATTCTAGGTCCAAAAAGTTACAGAGTTACGTCAAAATTATTCTTCTGCCAAAGCTGCCCATACATATAACATAGTATATGACTTGGTGTAGTCTCTTGCTTCCACGTCAATGCTGGAATTCCTCCATATGTGCCCATCCCAATGAAAGACTCTAATATCTTCCTTGGATTTCGTCGATCCTCAAGATGATTAGATGATTGTATTTCATGTTAACAAGTCAGAAAATACCCCCTACCTTCATCAATTGCATTTAAAATAACAATCTCCATTAGAAATGCCACTATTCAGCAGTGTATCATCAATGAATGTGCCTTCACATGTGTGATGGCCGCGGGTGTTTGAGAGAAACCTAGTTCCCTTGACCTATCCCTGTCCACCATCAATCTTCAGGCATGGGATGTCATCCTTCACAGGCCATTGGCTTATATTGCAACTACCTGGTCATAGTTGCTGACAAGACTATTTGTATTGTCATTGAAGTCATTGATGCTCCCCTAGACTATAACATCATTTTGGGTCGTAGTTATACTTATTCCATGTGATCTGTTGCATCTATGGTTAACCGTAAGATGTACTTTTCCCACAATGGAAATATCACCACTGTTGATCAATTGATGTACTATGATCCGAAAGACTAGACTTCACCTCAGTCCAACATTTCCTCCATGGCTGACAATACAAATGTCTCATCCTTCACCAATGTCTCTCTAGGAGTTTACAAAGATTCCACTTTTCTTGGTGCTTACTATGGTCCATTACCTACCCTGTATGAGCCTATCTCATCCAGTGTTTGCATGCACTAAGCATCATGGGCCGCCCACAAATAGTTTGGAATGCCTTCACAGTAGACTATACCTTCGCAACTTGTTGTTCATAACTAAACCCTACCTCCTGGTACTACTCCTCAAGGACCCTTTCCTTTAGCTGGTGTCTGTCCTAACCCATTTCCATCCAAAACCATTCCCCCAAGCCTTAACTATGTTGGAGCAGTTCCTCTGGGCCACTATCCTTCTGGTCAAATATCATTCTCATTTCAAACTCTTGAATTTTATTATACACCTTTCATGGCTACATTGAGTCTACCCGACATTACCTTGGGGATCCCAGTCTGGTACATCGATCCTCCCACAAACACTACATCCAATCAACTTTAACCTTTCACTACCTTGATCCCAGTCTAACTTGTTGTTTCTACCCATGCCTTTGCTTCAGTTCCACAACAACCTCAACAAGATCCTACTCCTGTTGCAAAAGAATATGGCAAGGGGAGCAAATCCTAGAAAAAGGGAACCAAAGACAAGGCCCCCTCAACAAATCCAACTCCTCTTAAGCTGCCAAATCCTATTCCTCCTTGTGTTTTTTGTGATGTTGCTCATCATGCCACCAATAATTGTCCTAAATCCCTCATGTTAAAGATATGGTCACTGATACCTTCCTTTATTCTAACATTCGTCAGGTCCATGTCTCGTTACCAAAGTCAACTAAGAAGAATAGATCGTTATGCACAAACCAACCATGTGTTTTGTGTGATAATTATGGTCACCATTTTGTCCCCATCTCAAATATTTTCATGATATATTTCAAGTGCTTCACAGATTAGAGGTTGTGCGTAGTGAGTCCACCTCTCATCTACTTGCAGATTTTGTTCCCACTCCTACACCGGAACAAGAGGTCTCTCATACATCCATTGTGATCCATCCCCCTGATGTTGAAATGGTGGATAGTACCACTCCTACTCTATGCCTATCGTCATCCATGAGATTGATGCATTGGAACTCCCCTAATGTCTCCTATTGTGATTCTGTTGAACCTTCTTTGAAAAACACCCTGGTCCCAACATCAATAGATATTCCATCTACTTTCCATATGTCTCCCAACCTTGACGATGTGTACGTGGACCTTGTCTCTCATGAAGTTGCTTCAGGAAGCTCTTCTCCATCGTATGGTCCCTTTTCCTCTAGTCCGTGCATCTTCCATTCTGATGAAGACATCATGGAAGCTATGACCACCCCTGATTATCCCTGGGATAATATGCAATATCGTGCGTACTTCCTTCCGCAGCAAACCCATGACCAATATGGTGTGGAGTCCAAAGACGTCATCAATGGTGAGGTCAATTTTTCAATAACCCCTTAATTCAAACCCACAAATTCGAACCACATCCACCTTGTGGCCATTACATTTCCACCCAATGTTTAGGTAAGGTGGCATCCATCTTTGGAGAGTCCACGAGAAGGAATTCTCCCCAACCCTTCTAGTGCATCTAGTAGTGTTGACCCTAGTGCCACTATTCTTCCCCATTTACATGAACCTCTAGAGCTTCATATCACTTCGAAAAACTCTTGGGAAATTACTCATTCCTCCATCTTACCTCAACAACCCAGTACCTTAGACATTTTGTTTATTCAACCACCATGTTTTCTAGGTGAGCATCAATTCATTATATGTGAAGCCACTCTTTAGTATAGTGACACCATGTATGTGAACCTAGAAATTCAGCCCATTTGGTTCATATATGTAGTGATAAATGAGATTGGTAATCCACCATGTCCTTTCTCTAACTGTATCTATCCACTCTTGTCATAAGAAGACAACCATAAAAAAATGGTGAACCATGTCATCCAAATGTGTTTAGAGTCCAATACTCTAAATACATATGGTATGCCCACATCATGACTTGTGGGGGCATATATTCCCCCACACTTCCTCCTCATCCTTTGGAGGATCTCATGCTAGTTGGGACGAGACGCTTGAATCTCTTATTCAAGTAATTGGAACACAATGGCGCTTCATAAACTTCTCCTGCTAGGGGGCATCATTCAGACTTTTGCTTACCAGATCAGTCCCCTCCATCACATATGTTGGGGGGAAGTATTCCATGCTTGGGGTCATGACAGTTCCCCCCCTTATCCACCTTCTCAGTTATTTAACACAAGTCTCAACCTAGACCCTGCCTATTTACGTATGTTCAATTATCCTTTCATTCCTTGGATAGTTTGTCCTACCGGCCTCTTTGGTGAGCCAAATTCACATCGCATATTATTAATCATTGGTATCACACATTCAAAAAATCTATACTATGTGATGTCACATTTACCACCTAGTCCCCATGTTTGACTTGATGGGCGGGAATGATCCTAGACCTTTTCTAGTAGTTCATTCTTGTTTTCCTTTTCCCTTAGTTCTTCACCAGAAACTGTTAGCTCTGCTATGCAGTGCTGACTTTCTAATGTCAGAGAGAGACCTGGTCTATTTGGTTGTGTCCTAAAAGAGGCTTACATTGGTCAATTTTTCCTTTCCTCCCTCACCCCTCTCACCTTTAACCTTCCCCTTTTCCTAAACGAACCTTCTAAATCTGACAAAATTCCCTTTGGCCTTAGCCCTAAGCACAAAGTGAAACTAGCAATAAAACCTTAGCCATATGCCTTATGCACTCGTAACTGCATCCCCACCCTTGATCAACCCCTGTGCCAATCCAACGACTCACATCGCATTCGATAAAGGTGACCCGCTCGACCACTTTCCACCGTCAGATCATCTCCACCGATATCTAACGGCCTTCGTACATATCGCACAGGCAACTAGATCGAATGATAACATGTGATGAGGGCAATTTTTCTCTTTCATCGGTTGCTACGTGTCATTCATTGTGGAATCACGCTACCCGAAGCAATTACCTCTTAGCGCCCAAAAGCAGTGCGATGAAAACCGTTACCACCTAAGTAAACCACCCTCACCCATTAGCACTCATGTAGCTCCATTGCCTGATGACCACCCGATCTGTCCACTAAAGATCCAATGGCCTTGACACACCCCGCTTCCACTTTGGCCGATAGTCTTCACTGAGCCATCTTCGCCATTCATCTCCTCGATCCAATGGTCATCTCTCTCGCTCATCCTAACTATCCACCTACCCATGTACTCTACATCCTACATCCATTCTGTTGCCCGAGTAACGAGATAACCAGCTTTGCTTGACTGATAACAGTCGGATCCCCAACAACCACATTAAATAGAAAGTATGGCCGAAGGGAGAAAAGGACATAGCACAACCCCGTAACAAAATTTATCAGTCATGGACTTCACTACCGTGAGAATTCCAACCACCTAAAGGACATCACAACAGTTGTAGATATCAGTTTTAGACAGTGAAGCAAGAAACCTTGTTCGGAGACTCCACCAGGCAGTTAAATGTAGTTGGTGGTCAATTAAGACCCCTCTATACCTAAATGCACAGGTGCCATAGTAATGTAAACTTATAAATATCCAGAAGAAAGATGTAATCAGGGTTGGCATTATATGTAAGGTTCAACCTCTAGAGACTGTAGACACTTTGTTGCTTGTAGCGTCTCATCTTCATTTTTAGTAATACAAGCTTCTTCTACTATTAGTTGCTCACTGTCCATTTTCCTCTATTCTAAGCTTGTGCCTGATGTGCTGTGTTCTTGATCTCTTAATGCTTAACACTAGAGAACTGTCATCTTATCTTTGTGTTAGAATGTTGAATGCATCACTGAATAGGTTACTCAGGTTTCTTTCTATCTAATGTAGGAGAGTTGTCATTCTGTCTTTGCATTAATAGATTATATTTGCAGGTTTTTGTATTAGTTGCAGCCAACCATCACATGGTCTTGCATATTTGTTGATGTGGTTAGTATTCTCCATATTCACCTAAATATCTAAACTGTGAGCATTGGTGGTCTAAAGCCTTGTAGTCTAAGGGTGTTCATGCATATTTGGGGTGAAACAGAGTAGAAGTGGTCATCTAGATTGAACCAAACCATCATTCCTTCCACTAAACCTTGCAACAATAGTTGAATTTGTATGTTACCATGCATCTCCGAGTGACAACCTAGGAGAGTTTCTTAGAATCCTAACAGGAACCATCCTTCTAAGAAGCATTAAGGTCATTTTCAGACAATCAAGGTCACTTATCTGAAATTCGCAGATCCTAATTGTGAAGGTTGATTTGTACAGTATAATCTCCACAAGATTTAGGGCCTTATCCTCCTCTCCAATTTCTCCACAGCTCACTAATGAAAAAGAATTAGATTTGGGGAAAAACCCTTTGATAGGAAAAACACTAGTTTTTTCATCACCCATTGCAACTAAAATGTAGCTCCCTTTGATGAACTGTTGGGACCATTAGAATTCTCTCACCAAGTTATATAATGGGTCTCTCTTTGTTTTTTGTAATTTGACACTTCACTGGGAAGCCATTTTTTCCGTGAGGTATCACTTTGCCACCTCTTAAAACCAAATTTCTTCATTTAAGCCACTTTTACTCTGGTACCACTTTACCTTTCCCTTGGTTGATTCACGTGTTTATTTTCTTCATGAGTAACCATCATTTACTCATGTTTTCATGGTCCCCTCCTGGCCTCCCCCATGTGGGAACATCATTGTGTCACCCTTTCTTAGAGCATTAGAGATGAGTCACCCTTGTATTTATGGATTCTAATCTGCATCCCCTTGTGTCCTGTTATAGAGTTTCATACATCATCATGTCACATATCTCCCATTTTACTCTGTTGATGGTGCTGGACTTTCCAACATGTAAGGGGATCTCCCCAGTAAGAAGTCCTAATTAGACCTAAGACCATTTGGTGTACGAGTCCCAACAGTGGGTTGTACTGTAATTCCTTGATCACAATTTCACACAAAGGCAAGTACAATAACTTTGTTGGTAGCAAGGATGTGTTAGCTGCAACAAACCGAGGAAGGTGCATGAGAGGTTCTAACACATGGGGGTTGAGATGAGTGCACCCCTTGGAAACCTGTGATAGCATGCAGTTAAGAAGGGAACGCACGAGCAAAAGATACATACAAACATGGAAGGAAAGTTAGTAACAAATCCAAAGTGATGGTTAAACCAACAACACATTTTAGAAAGATTCATAGATACATACACAGATAGATATACATGCATGCGTAAGCCAACCAATACATATATCATTTAAAGCAAAACATATAACATAGAATACAACACAACATATGCATGAAACGTGTTGGATCTTGTTATATTAAGAAGTGTAAGTTCCAATCATACAATACATCCAAGTCCAACCACTAGTTCCCATAGTGGAACTCTACAACCATAACTACCTACTCCTCCAAAGAGATGTACTAGATCTACGCAGTGGAGAAGTCAAGGATCGTTACAATACTATCCAGGCTTTCTCCAAGATAGTCTTATTAGAAGCTTGGCTCACCAAAAGCCCTTACAATGAGTTATGAGGTTCTATTTATAACAAATGGTGGGGTGACCCTTGACATTCTCCTTTGTGACAGTTCATCTACCCTCATGACTCTTCATATACTCTATGATTGTTACATCCAACTATTGACACTTGAACTTCCAATTGACAAGACGTTACATTACAATGCACATGTGTTCATGTGAGACAAAATGGCTTGAGCAAGCCATGTAAGACATTGGTGACACTTGGTCCATTGTGATGGTGAAGGTGGTGAGCTGATCCCAAGCTTGGTTGTCCATGATGGTGTGCATGTGCTCAACATTGACATCTTGTTGAAGTGAACTCTTGCCTCTATTGTATCTGGGTGCATTTGTATGGCTCTTCCGTCCAACTCATTTGGTAGCATGCGCATGGTCTTCTTGGGTCTGGTCGAACCAGAGACACACTGAAAACTAGCGTTTGTGTTGATATTCTAGTGTGTGTTGGTGGTCATGCACATCAATTGTCAACTACATGTTTAGTTCCAGTCGGACTTTCTTCTTGTTTTCGCCTTGGTGAGTGTGCCAAATGGGTGGGATCGCATGCATGTGCACGATGACATGCATGCTGTGGCATTCCCTTGCATGTGATCAACAACACTACTCACCTTATCTACTCCGTGCCAGCTGTTGGGATGGATCTATAACTTATACTGGTGTAGTTTCATCTGTGAGTGCATGTTGCGCCCCCTACTGTTCCTGCTCCTGCTACGACTCATTCACTTCCCTGTGCAACTCATGTTCTTCCTTGAGTTGCTGCTTGAGCACATGCAACTGCTTCTCTGTTTCGTTCTCTGCCTTCGTGTGATCTTCATATCACATTGTCACCTCATCACCTGAGTCTCCAAAGTTTCTTTCACCATAAGTGGATCTGCTTGAGCTTGCAATTTTGTTTTGCCTCTATGTTGTCAAAAACCTTCCTCTTGCATTCGTTGCATCTGGTGTGGTGCCTTGAACCTCTATTTATTATGCTTCTTGCTATGATGTTGCTACCGTCATATATTGATGTTCGTGTCTATGAACAACTTGATGTCTTCATGGGTAGGAAATTCCATAGACACTTGATCGACTACATCCCCAAGTGTGCTCTGAACGGTGTCTTTGACTCTGCTCTCTTGGAAACCATTATACCTATACTGCTGAAAGGTAGATGTACACCTGTGATACTTGAAGACATGGAAATAGTCATGGCAAGCAATCTGTCAGCCGAAAACCAAAATGAACTTTAGAACTGACTTGCAACATACTTGTGTGACTGATCATGAAGGTTTCCAATTTCCACTTGGAGGTTGGGAGTCTGATTGCCAAGACTTTGCAAGGCACAATGTGGGCTACTGGGAGGCTTCCTAACTGCTGGAACTACACAATGCATAGTCTAGTCTGGCTACTGACTGATGGAATTGCTCAATGTGTAATCTCAGCTGGCAATGGTTGCAGGCTCAGTGATTGCATTGCGCAATTTTCTGGGCCAACAGTCATTTTCCCTCAGAATTGTGCAATTCAAGACCGGAGGACAATCAATGGGAAAAAATGTGCATTTCCTGAGAGGAAGATAGAGCCTACCCTCTCAGGATTGTGTAATGTTGTCTTGGTGAGGTAGAGTCCAAGCCAAGGCTACCTAGACTCGCCAATGGGAAACTGAAAGCGAATGAGAAAGTGAATGCATGGTGATATTGAGTGTAAACATAAGTGAATGATCATACATGCAAATGGAAAATGACAGATTTAGAAAATGGAACAACATGCATGTGGGTGGGGCGAGTCACCGAATCAACGACCGTTCATGAAAAACAGTTTCATGCATGCAACATCAGTGAGTTGTTAACAAAAACTGAAATGGTGCTAGTACAAGCTAGTATGTATCAAAACAATAGAAAGCGCTCATTGAAATCAAGAAAACAACATTCATATGAAGCAAAACACAAAAAGTGCTAGAAATGCAACACAAGACATGGACAACATGCTTACCCCAAAATAGCTAAGCTGAATGTACCGACGGCTCTTAGATGTGATGTGGGATGTCAGAGCTGCAAGGTTGATGTCAAGAATGAGCTTTGCAACATCCGATTCATGAGTTTTGATAAAATCGATGTTGTGATGTGCATGCCACAAATCTAGGGAAAGCAACACTTGGTGGGAGGTTTCTAAAATGATATTTGCATGTAATCTCCAACTACGAAAAATAGATCCATAAAATAAGGGATGCCTTTGCATGCTACCTTGGGAGAAGCAATCCATGCATGCAAGTTAGTTTTACTCAGTGCCAAAGGGAACCGGTCAACTCAAATGCACATACAGTAGTCTGCTCAGGCTGAGAGGAAAAAATGTGCATTTATGGGAGGGAGTTGGGCTAGCTACCTAGGAGATTTGCGTAATTTTTGGGTAGATTAACTGACTACTGCCCAAGATTGCGTAATTCCTAGGCTGAGCAGCCTTGCTGGGAAGAGTTGCACAATTTTCTGGATGAATCGTGACTGGAAGAATTGTGCAATTTTGAAACCCAGCAAGCTACCAGACAAAATTGCTTAAATTCTAGAGGGAAGGCTGGTTTCGCTCCAGAATTGCGCGAATTTTTGAGGGAGATATTTAACCTATAGCTGGACGAAGTCTAGGAGAACAACCTATGAGGGGAGTGCAACAAGCTCTGATAGAGAGGCTGCCTTTTTGAAAGAAAAACACTGATGCTTATGTACTTGACGAAGAAAGATATGTCGGTGTGAAAGGTTGGTAGGGAGGATCCAAAATGAAGCTAAGGAAAATTTTTGGAGGGTGGTTGTAGCTGCTACAACACTTGGGGACACACTGGTAGAAATTCAGTTCTCTGAATGGACCTTGTTTGTGAAAAGAAAGTTTAAGACCTTCGGAAGTATTGTTCAGCTTTCAGTTCATCTTGGTTTCCACACTTGCTTGATTGTAAGATGTAGCATCTATTGAGGTCTTGGTTGACTGACACACATTCCAAGCCATGTCAACACAATTGTTTCGATTGGAGTTGAGGGGTATATTGGTGCACAAGCAGTATAGTCGTCAGAGTCTTAGTTTCATCTCTGGTGTTGGTCCACTGTGAGTAGGCCTAGGCAGTTCCTTGATGGAGTCACATAGGAACACAAGCATGGATTTGTTGCCAGTAAGCATGGTCAGTACCTTAGCGGAGTTACTTGCATCACCTCTTTGCGCAGGAATCCTTTCTCTTCTTTCGCCTTATTCATTTTCATTTTTTTTTACTTTTTACTTTTTTAATTTTTCATCTTCATAACTGTGCATATCACTTATTCATTTCAGAGTTGGAATATGGATCCTAACTTAATGAGAGTAGAAGAGGTTTCTCCTATAGAGAAGTAGTTTATTACACCTTTGACGTAGCTATTAAGTTTCCCCCTCACCTTACTCTACTTGACTGGACTGACAAGGGTTAACCCAAAAACAATCGACTAGAGTAGGCGATACTAGTTAGCGCGTAAGAATTTTTTTTTCACCATGGTTCATTTCAAATAGTACATATTTTCCATCAACGTATCATGGACTAAAAGTAACAAGTTCTTCATATAGAGGCAGGATGATAGATAACCAAGTAGTGATAGCTGCACAAGGCCTCTTGTCCTTTACCCAACTTGTTTCAAGAGTCATGCATGGTTTAATGAGAAACTAACCTATGAACGAAACAAGAAAATAAATAAACAACAAAGAAAAGAAGAAGCAGAATAAAAAGTGAAAGTGAAGCGAGTAAAAACAAGAAGCAGACAAACAAACCAACAAAGCAAGTAAGAAAACAAGCATGCAAGAAAACATACTGAAAGAAAACACTACTCCTACTCCTAAGCTAACAGTACATGGTCCATATCACGTGAAGTGATACTTCCAATGCAGCCACTAGTGCATAGATTGACCCATGTTGGTGAAGGCATGGTTCACGAACAAGACAATTGTGCGAACCAACAAACAAGAAATATGTAACAGTGAAGACAAACACACTCCGAATTTAAAAGCGTCCATACACATGCATTCTATAGAGCTGCCATGGTGCTATGCTACACTTCATGTAGAAGTTGAGTGTATACATTCTCTTGACTGTGACATACAAGAAAATGTGAGAGAGGTAGACCACTTACGTTGTGCATGTGTGCTTGTTGTGTAAGATTCCTCTAATGCATGAGTGATGGGATCATGTAGTTCGAGTGGAGGAAGAGAAATCTGGGTGTTTTTTTGATCTTCAATGCAAAGCAGAGAGTGATGAGGAGCCTTGAGTGTTTCAATGATTTCTTGACCAGAAGTGAAACCAACCTCAGGACAGCGAGGGCTTGACATAACCATGAGCTCGAGCTGAAGTGCCTCGACATTTTTGGGGGTTTCGACTTCATTTATAGATAAATCATCGTAGACCAATGTATTGGACAAATTAACAATAGTTGAATCAACATCCTGATCAGATGAGGAAGTAGAGAGATCACGACAACCAATATCAACGAATTCAGGATGTTTGTCGGCATCGTCATGATTTGATGAATCGGGCAGAGGGGTAGATGAGAAGCAAAGATGTTCACCCTATGTGTTTTCAAAAATGACAGATGACACATTGGACGGATTTCTGGAGGAAGATGTGTCCTCTCCACAACATAATGGAAGATTGATATCTGATGTGTCCTGCGAATGATTAGAAGCAGAAACATCCGGAAATGATTTTTCACAAGGGAAATCAGTAGTGACAAAATCACAAGGGATGTTAGGATAAAGCGAATGAGGCGTGGCTGGAAGGGAATCATCCTTCACCATGAGTTCTTCTTTAGATTGCCGCACATACTCATCATGAATGATGATGCATGTTGGTTGCACAACACCAACTCCATCTACAACTTGATTCTCATTCAAAACAAGTGATGAGTCCAGAATGGAAGAGAACAAGACAGTACAATCCTAAGGATCAACAGAACATAGGGACAAAGGTTGAGGGAATGAATCCACGTGACAACCAACAAGCTTGCAAGCCAAATTTGTGCATATATCAAGAGCAAATGGGGGTGGGAGGATGTGACAATTCAACATAGGTGTGTGCATGATCTCCCAAATCACTCTGTAGTTTTGGAGCTGTTTGATGAGATGAAGGCTAACAATCACTTGTGACAGCAACTATGCCTACCTATGATTGCACAGCTCCATCACCGAAGTGTGTTAACTTGGTTCAAATATGTGAAGAAGATACTAAAATATTCCATCAAGAAATTCCCAATCCATATCATCTTCAGGGAATCAGTATGAAAGATTACAAAAGCATGTGTAAAATTTTTCAACGGATTCACCGGGTTTTTTTCATAATTCCAAAATTTCTTTGTTGTGTGCTTTATAGTTAAAGTGATTGAAAGCACGGTCTATCTCTGTGACTAGATGAGCAAGAGAATGAATAGATTTTTTGGGTAGAGTGGCACACCAGTGCATTGGGTGCCCTCGAAGCGTGTAGATGAATAGTGCACAACTCATGTATTCTTCAAAGAATCCATGTCTTTTGCATCAGCCTACAACACCGACCACATTCCTAACCAAGGCTATATGGC
This sequence comes from Pinus taeda, assembly GCA_000404065.3. NCBI lineage: Eukaryota > Viridiplantae > Streptophyta > Pinopsida > Pinales > Pinaceae > Pinus > Pinus taeda. The sequence goes on along the minus strand of APFE031307364.1, from coordinate 336,439 downwards.
CTCCACCATCATATGTTTTATGAGACAAGTTATCCGAGAGCTTTTCTGAGATTATGAAATCGTTTCCATAAGACATATACTCTGGAAGAGCAACTCAGTAGTTAGTCATGATAGATATGTAGAGATTCAAAACAGATGTGAGGACTCAACTTGTCATCTAGCCCTCCTTCAAGTGCAAAAATGTTGATGGTGCTGGACCCTCCAACATGTAAGGAGATCTCCCCAGTAAGAAGTCCCAATTAGACCTCAAACGTTTGGAGTAGGAGTCTCAACAATGTGTCACATGGTAATACCTTGACTGCAATTTCGCGAGGCAGGTAAGATAACTTCATTGGTAGCAAGGGTGTGACAACTACAATGAGCCAAGGAAGGTGCATGAGAGGTTATAACACACAGGGGTTGAGATGAGTGCTCCCCTTGGAAATCTATGATAGCACACAATTAAGAAGGGAACACGCGAGCAAAAGATACATCACAAAATGGAAGGAAAGTTAGCAAGAAATCCAAAGTGATGGTCAAACCAACAACACATTTCAAAAAGATTCATACATACATACACATAGAGCTATACATGCATGTGTAAGCCAACCAATACATATATCATTTAGAGTAAATCAGATAGCATAGAATACAATACAACATATGCATGAAACATGTTAGTTCTTTTTATATTAAGAAGTGTAAGTTGCAGTCATACAATACATCCATGTCCAACCACTAGTTTTGATAGTGGAACATTATAGCCACAACTACCTGCTCCTCCAAATAGATGTACTAGCTCTGCATAGTGGAGAAGCCAAGGCTCATTACAATACTGTCCAACATTTCTCCAAGATATTCTTATCGGAAGTTTGGCTGAGGAAAAGCCTTTACAATGAGTTATGAGGTTCTATTTATACCAAAGGGTGGGGTGACCCTTGACATTCCCCTTTGTGACAATTCATATACCCTCATGAATCTTCATCTACTCTATGACTGTTACATCCAACTATTGACACTTGAACTTCCACTTGACAAGACTTTACATTACAATGCACATGTGCTTGTGTGAGACAAACTGGCTTGAGTAGGCCATGCAAGACATCACTGAAACTTCGTCCGTTGTGGTGAGACAAACTCTTTGACATGCTTGTGACGGTGAAGGTGGTGAGTTGAGCTTGGTCATCCATGATGGTGTGCATTCGCTCAACGATGACTTCTTGCTGAATCGAACTCTTGCCTCTGTTGTATCTGTGTGCATTGGTATGGCTCCTCCATCTAACTCATCTATTAGCATGTGCATGGTCTTCTTGGGTGCGGCTGAACCGATAATAAACTGATGCCTAGTGTCTGTGCTAGTCATCCGGTGTCTATTGGTGGTCATGTGCATCAATTATCAACTACATGTTCAACTCCAGTCAGACTTTCTTCTTGTCTTCACCTTGGTGAGTGTGCTGAATGGGTGGGATCACATGCATGTGCACAATGACATGCATGTTGCAGCATTCCCTTGCATGTGATCAATAACACTGCTCACCCTGTCTACTTTGTGCTAGCTACTGGGATGGATCTATAAATTGTATGGGTGCAATTTCATCCATGGGTGCATGTTGTGCCCCCTATTGTTCCTGCTCCTCTTGTGACTCATTCGCTTATATGTGAAACTCATGTTCTTCCTTGAGTTCCTACTTGAGAACATGAAACTACTTCTCTATTCCATTCTCTGCCTTCACGCGATCTTCATGTGGTGCCATCACCTCATAGCCTGAGTCTCCAAAGTTGCTTTCACCACAAGTGGATCTGCTTGAGCTTGTAACTTTGTTCCGCCTTTGTGTTGTCAACAACCTTCCTCTTGCATTTGTTACATATAGTGTGCTTCCTTCAACCGCTATTCATGATGTTACTTGTTGTGATGCTACTGCTGTCATATATTGATGTCCGTGTCTATGAACAAATTGATGTTTTCTTGGGTAGGCAAGTCCAAAGACACTTGATCGACTGCATCCACAAGTGTGCTCTGAATGGTGTCTTTGACTCTGCTATCTTGGAAACCATTGTACCTATACTGCTAAGAGGTAGATGCACACATTGTTGGCATTATTATGCATGTGTTGTACTTGATGGCAACCCACTCGTAGAAGAACAACTCACTTATATACAACTAGATGAATCTACAAAAGAGATATCAGATGTGACAGAATACATGGGATGCAGGACAACTCAAAGGAATCAGATGACAGTTCTCAGTATGAAAAGTTAGCTTTGCCATCAAGTCCAAAGGGGGAGATTGTTGGCATTATGATACAAGTGTTGTCTTTGATGGCAAGATGACAGATTATAGTGCAGCAGGTCAGTAGCAAAGAATTGATGGTCAGACTACAAATACTGAAGAAAGATGAGTATATACGCAGGTTCACTATATACCAAGTCACGTACATAGGCAGGTTATATGCAGGTTCACTTGCGTATACATGTGGGATTGCTGATCAAAAGTCGCGTATGCGTATGCACGCACTTTTATGCATGGAAAAACGTGTACACATGGGAAAGCTTATTTTTAGGTCCATGGTATTTAGACCTATGGTTTTGGTCCTTGGTATTGTGTCTGAAGTGTTGAACCTAGGTATTGGGTCCCTAGTACTAGTTCTCAATGGTTTTGGACCATGGTATTGAGTAAGGCCTAAGACTATAAAAGGAGAAGAAGATCATTAGGCAAATGGATTGAGAAAGTCTTGAATATCTGATGAAGTATGAGATCCAATATGCAGGTTATGGGTTCATGATGCTTTGCTAAGGAGGAAACTAAGTAGTTGATCTAAGGATAGATAGAGATCTAAATGGCTTGGAATGAATCATCTCTATATGGTTTGATCATGCTTATTCCAGATCTATATACTGACGCATGTAATGTTCTGTAAATGTTATGATATGGGTATGATTGATGTATGGAACAACTGCAAAGTTATGAGAAAATATTTGTAGATTTGTATGCGGGTTGGATTTGGTTAAAGCGTGCATGTACGCGGGTTTGGTTCGTCATAGTAGCATATACATTATGATATATGATATTTGAAGTTGCAGTTGGATCTGGTTAGTGTTGTAGAGTTCTGTTGTTTTTTCTGTGTTTTGGTGACTGGATTTTGTTGACAGGGTTTCAGTGATTCAGTATTGGGTGATTCAGAGATTGATGATGCTAGTATTGATTGATTGTGTGCTTCAATGATATTGATGGGTCTAGCATGAAAATTGGATGAAAAGGTAGCCTTCAGATTATGATGTTGTGTTCCATGAGTATCCAGTCTGAAAATTTATGAAACGTGGTACCTGGAGGAAGAAAGAGAAGGTTGTTTCCTTTTGTAGGTCGGCACCTACATACTAGTACATCAACTAGTACAAGAGATAAAGGGGTGGTAGCTCCCTTCCAGTAGCAGCTGGAGAACGAGTAAAGGTTGGAGCATTTCAGTAGGCGAGCACCTACGTACTAGTAAATGGATCGGCTAGTACAAGAGCTAAAGGGGTTGTAGCTCCCTTCCAGGAGAGTCTGGAGAATGAGAGAAGGTTGTAGCCTTCTGCAGGTAGAAGCCTGCGTACTTGTATAAGAATGCACCAGTATAGAACTATTGTAAAAGAAGTTTCTTATTAAAAAGAAGATTGAGACGACTTGTAGCAGGCGGTTTTCACCCACATTGGGTTTCCACCTTATATCATGGTGTTCTTGTGTGTTCCTTATGTGTGATGATCTGTTCTATTTTACTGCACTTGTTTACTGTTAATATGGTTAATAATGTTCGGATGCACTCATTGAATATCAACTAACTAAATCATAAGTTTATTGATATACGCTAGTTGCATTAAACACAGTTACATATATACGCTGGTATAACTGAAATAGCGTATATGATTCTGAATATGGAAATGAAAAAGTTATATTGATTTGATAATACTGATTCACCCCCCCTCTCAGTATTATTTCCAACAATTGGTATGAGAGCAGGTCCTTTGGTAGAAGTTTGATCGCTTGAAGGAGATCCATAGAACAATGGGAAAGAAGCTTAAGAAGAAAGCACCTAAGAAAAATAAGACATCTCAGAAGGGCTATGACAGTGGGAGAATCAATTGGGGAATATGTGGAAGAAGCACTTCAGATTCAGAATCACTTCAAAATGAAGAACTATCAGGTATGAATTTTTTATCCTCTGGTGATACACTTATCTATCCATTTGAAGATGATGAAAGTGATAGTGAAACAAATGAATTCACTCTTATGGGTGAGCAAGAAAGATATAGAATAGAGGCAGTATTTAAAAGGCTTACATCCAAAATTAGAGACCAACAAGATCTATTGAACAAAAGGGAATGTGCCTTCAAAGAAGAAGCTATCAAACTAAAATCTCAACTAGAGAAAGGTAACAAGGTAAGGAAGCTGTTCAAGGAAAAGGAAGATCAATGTCAAAAGTTGCAGGATGAAGTGAATGAAAGAAGCACAATGATCAAGAAACTCAGAGATAGATCCAGTTACTATGAAAGGCTTGAAGCTATGATCCTCTCGCTAAAGGAAGATCTTGAAGAATCAAAGAAGCAGAATGAAGAACTACTCCAAGCTCTTGAAAAACAAGAAAACGAAGTTCTTGAACTAAGACATCAGTTGGAAGAAGGAAGAAATGCTAGAGAAAACTTGAAGAAGCAGTATCTTGAAAAGGAAGAGCAACATTAGGTTGAGGTAAATATTCTAAAAGATAAACTAGAAGAAAAATATAAGCTCTTACGATTTCAAGATAGTACTAAGATCTTGGATGATATTCTTAGTAGTCAAAGGTTTCCTGCTATAAAAACTGGCCTTGGTTTTTATGAATCTGTTGAAGATGAATCTAGCTCACAAGGAGAGGCATGGAACTCTAATGAGAAATCTAAAATAATCAATAAGGAGATGAGAGGACAACCCCATCAACAACCAAGGAAAGAAATTCATCAAAGAAAATATTTTATTCCTAACTATGCAGATAATAGTCATCAATTCCTCAAATGAATAATGTTGAATGTTATGTATGTCATAATCTTGGACACGTTGTAGCCAGATGCAGAAGAAGAATGGTTCAAGACTATCACTCAGAAATATCATCACGTTCCAGGTACTTTAAGGGATATTGCTTTGCTTGCTATATGTTTGGTCACAAAGCTGTTGATTGCTATAGAAGGAATATGAAACATGTAAGATGTTATGCATGTAACAAGCTTGGACATATAGCAAAGGAATGCAGGAACAAAGTATGGGCACCGCACCGAAAGGAGAAGACATCATCACACTTGAATATATGGAAGAAGAAGGAAGTACCATCAGAAAGATGTGGCACAGCACAATATGTAGACATAACAAACTCAGAGGGAGCTGAAAGTGCAAAACTTCGGTGTCCTAAATCTCATACGGAAGTTTCATAAAGGGAAGTCGCGTATATACGTGGGTTTGTTATTGCACAGTCGTGTATATGTTAGTTTGAGGAAAAGCAGTGGGACAGGCTCAGGATAAGGGGTCTGATATGATTCAGTTCATTTTTTTCTCTGTTTCATAATGGTTACAATCTGTTGATGTTGTGTGGAAATGTCTTGATATTTGTAAGATGTTTAGAAATGATTTGATCTTAACTTGTGGATGATGATACTTCTTGCTGATATATGCATGATCAGATCTGACAATAAGCAAGATGGCATAGGTTCAGGGGGAGCATATGCCTTTAATAATGCATTATTGGCATTATGGTTAGTAGTCCTTGGTGATGATGCTTATATGGCTAAATGATACATCTTGCTATGGTTATGAGTTGTCCATGAAAAAATCTCATATGATTCTTGGGGTTACATAGTTGGTGTTCTGATCAGATTTGTGGATGCATATATGGTGCTTACATGGTGATATTCATAAGGATAAGAAGCTTGAATACACTTGATGATGAGTCACTCATATGCTGCTGTTGACATATATTACAGTTATGATTCAGGGTTCCTATAGTTCTTGGCGCTCACATGGATGAGGATTGCTGCTGTTACATAGTGCTATATTCAATATGCTGGATACATATTCAAAGTTACATTGTTGGAGACATGATGATGATGATTTATTATCTATATGATGATAGGTTGATACTTACATATGTTGATTGATGCAGATGTTCCCAAGTGATGATACTTGGATGATATATAAGATCATGCAGATCTTGATGTTGATGAGATGGCTATGGCGTTTATCACATATGATATAATGTGAATAATTCGGTTGCTGGTCTAGATGCTGTTGATAGATGTTTATGGAGCAGATCATAGATTGTGACTATCATGGTCTTATTTAGATGTTTGGTCTCTGTTATAAATGTCATAACAAGACTCTTGATGTAATAGTTTGTCTCTATCTATTGTAGTCATTTGATGAATCTCTTTGGTCATATGGTGTAATTTGTAACCCCACTATGCATGGGAAGGATGATGTAATATTTTAGTCATGTATAAACATTTGGTATTTGGTGTATCCCCACTTGGTT
>APFE031307364.1:314653-327776 GCA_000404065.3 Pinus taeda | reverse complement strand
GCACCTACGTATTAGTAAATGGATAAGCTAGTACAAGAGCTAAGGGGGTTGTAGCTCCCTTCCAGGAGAGTCTGGAGAATGAGAGAAGGTTGTAGCCTTCTGTAGGTAGAAGCCTGCGTACTGGTATAAGATTGCACCAGTATAGAACTATTGTAAAAGAAGTTTCTTATTAAAAAGAATATTGAGACGACTTGCAGCAGTTGGTTTTCACCCACATTGTGTTTCCACCTTATATCATGGTGTTCTTGTGTGTTCCTTATGTGTGATGATCTGTTCTATTTTATTGCACCTGTTTACTGTTAATATGGTTAATAATGTTTGGATGCACTCATTGAAGATCAACTAACTGAATCATAAGTTTATTGATATATGCTAGTTGCATTAAAAACAGTTGCGTATATATGCGGGTATCCTTAACTGAAGTAGCGTATATGATTCTGAATATGGAAATGAAAAAGTTATATTGATTTGATAATATTGATTCACCCCCACTCTCAGTATTATTTCCAACAGTGCGATACCTGGAGACATGGAAATAGTCATGGCAAGCAATATGTTAGTTGAAAATCAAAATGAACTTGATAACTGACTTGCAACATACCTGTGTCACGGATCATGAAGGTTGCGTAATTTCTGCCGCGAGGTTGGGAGACTGACTGCCAAGAATATGCAAGGCATAGTTTGGGTTGCTGGGAGGCTAACTGACTGTTGGAACTGTGCAATGCATAGTCCAGTTTGGCTGCTGACTGTTGGAATTACTTAATGCACAATATCAGCTAGAAATGGTTGCAGGCTTAGTGACAACATTGTGCAATTTTCTGGGCCAACAGTCACTGTCCCTCATAATTATGCAATGCAAGATTGGAGGACAATCACTGGGCATAAATGTGCATTTCCTAGGAGGAATACATAGCCTTCCCTCTCATGGTTACGCAATGTTGTCTTGGTGAGGCAGAATCTGGGCCAAGGTTGCCCAAAATCACCGGCAGTCAACTAAAAGAGAGTGTGAATGTGAATGCTTGGTGATACTAAGTGTAAACATAAGTGAATGATCATACATACATGTGGTGAATGATAGATTCAGAAAATGGAACAACATGCATGTGGGTGAGGTGAGTCGCTGAATCGACGACCATTCGTGAAAAATAGTTTCATGCATGCGACAATAGTCCGATGTTAATGAAAACTAAAATGGTGCTAGTACAAGCTAGTATGTACTCAAAATGATAGAAACCACTCACTGAAATCAAGCAGACAACATTCATATGAAGTGAAACACAAAAAGCACCAGAAATGCAACACAAGACATGGAGAGTGGCCTTACCCTAAAGCTACTGAGCTGAATGTGCTGATGGCTACTAGATGTAATGTGGGATGTCAAAGTTGCAATGTTGATGTTAGGAATGGGATCTACAGCATCCAGTTCATGAGTTTTGATAAAATTGAGGTTGCGATGCGCATGCCACAAATCTAGGGAAAGAGACACTTGGTGGGAGGTTTTTTAAATGATCTTTGCATGTAACCTCCAACTACTAAAATAGATCTCTGAAATAAGGGATGCCTTTTCATGCTACCTTGGGAGAAGCAATGCATGCATGCAAGTCATTTTTGCTCGGTCCCGGAGTGAACCAATCAACTCAACTGCACATGCAATAGTTTGCTCAGCTGAGAGGAAAAAATGCTCATTTATGGGAGGGAGATGGGTTGGCTACCTAGGAGATTTGTGCAATTTGTGGGTAGAACAGCTGACTCTTGCCTAGGATTGTGAAATTCCTAGGCTAAGCAGTCCTTCTAGGAAGAATTGTACAATTTTCTAGATGAAGCCTGACTGGTAGAATTGCATAATTTTGGAGCCTAGCAGGCTGCCAAACAAAATTGTGCAAATTCTAGAGGGAAGGATTATTTCCCTCCAAAATTTCACAAATTTTTGAGGGATCTTCTTAGCCTACAACCGGACCGAGTCCGGGAGAACAACCTATGAGGGGAGTGCAACAAGCTCTTATAGACAAGCTGCCTTTATGAAAGAAAAACACTGAATCTTGTGTACTTGACGAAGCAAGACATGTTGGTGTGAAAGGTTGGTATGGAGGCTCCAAAAAAAAGCTAAGGAAAAATTTTAGAGGGTGGTTGTAGCCGCTACAACACACTCATATTTGGCCTCCAGAGTACTGCTCCCTCTTTGTCGAAGCCCCGTTTGAGTTATTGACCATCCCCTTTAGAATTGAGTCAATCGTTACCAGGTCAACCAACATTATTATACTTTGAAAATGGAAGTTGTCAGTTTGTCACCCATTTTATTTCATTCGATCATCATCCCTAGTGTTAGTCCATCAGTGACTCTACTATATTCCCTCGTGCCTTTGTTAAGGATTCCTTATTGCCTTAACTCTCGTGGGTCTTCATCTTTCAACCTCAGCACGTTCATTCCAAAAGAATGGTCTCGAGGGAAGTGTACCTTGGTTCCAGCTTCCATCATTTTTCAGTGCCTTGGACCAAGAAAAGGGACTCATTATTCCATTTTGACTTGGTTGTTTCTCACGTGCTTGACATCAACTCCTTATCACACAATTGAGATTCATACACTTGACAGTTCGGTGATCCAGACGATTGTCCTAGTGATTCCCAGGTGTGTGTGAGATGTTCCAGACCTTGTGAGGGGGTGACCCTTCATTTATCCCCTCACATGCCTGGATGACCATAGATGTTGATCTAGCCTCAAATGTAGTTCCAAATATGTGATGGGTTCAGTTTCCACTACTTGTAGCACCCACAACTTGCATGTCTCCTTCAAATGATCCACTCAGATCTTCATAACCCTTTCCTTTTCATCAGGGATTCTTTGGTTGTGACCCCCCCTCACCATGTCATATTGAGGGGAATCATGTCTCATGTACTCATATGTTACTGTATTTAGTTTAGACCTATGTTTTTCTAGGCGCATTATGTATATGGGATCCATTGTATTATTTCCTAACCCATTGATGCCAATGTATTATGTATCATGTAATTTGTAGCTCAGTCCCACATTGTTGGGCTCATCATTATTTTTTTACATATTTATCTTGGTGGATATGGGTAAGCCTCCCCCACCTCATTTGAGATCGTGTACTCCCATATAAAAGGAGACTTCTATCAATTTCGTAGGCCTCGCCCCCTCCATTTTTTTCTGTCCTTATGTTGCTTTAGTTCTTTCTCTCTCTCTTTGACTCCCCTTGTGGTGTCTTTTGGAAGTGTAACCTACAATGCATTTTGGTCATATGATTTGCTCCTAAAACTCGTAAGTGTGGGGACAATTTGTTATCACCAAAAAATGATCAACTATCTATTTCTAACTAGGTGGATCAAAATACACCATGTAGATTTAATTTTACCACAGTAAAATCACTTTCATTGTGGAAAATAATTTAGTAAACAACTTTTATTAAATTATTTTATGATTTAAATAAAAAACCCATGAGAATAATTAGATAAATCATTATTTTATTAAATTTCTCTAGGAATAATTATTAAATCATTATTTAAATAATTGTTCATTGTCATATTTGACTAAATCCCTTACGAATAATTGAATAATTCACTATTTATTTAATTTTCCTTATTTCTGTTATTGGAATAATTGTTAAATCAGTATTTAATTATTATTTCAAACTCACACCATTCCTAATTCTCGCTAAATAATTAATAAATCATTTTATTTGTTAATTATTTCTAAATAAAGATATTTAACCATTTTAAATATATTTTCCCTCTCCAATAAATATAATAAATTATTCCAAGTAGTTAGATCTTGATTTGGTTAATATTATTTTATTATTATCCATTTTCGAGATTAAATCAATACTTTGTTATAAATAAGAGGGGCTTTCATTCATTCTTCACCATGATCATATTCATCATCACGATTATTGTCTTTTTTATTTTGAGCTCCCATTTGAGTTCTCCACATTTTGTTTGGGTTTTTCACATATTGAGAGAGAAGATCATTTCTGAAGCATCAAGGATATCAAAGGACCCATCCATGGAGGGGGACTTACAGACCCATCTGTATATCTCCTTCAATAGGTGTTTTTAATAAAATATTTGTTCAATTAAAGTCTTTCCATTTTGGTTATTGGATTAGATATTTTTACTGCTGCTTTCTATTTTGGGTTGTCTATAGTTTTGTTGCACAATTTCCATTTTTATTACAGATCTGAATCACTAGTAGCCATCAACATGTTGTTAGGGCCACTTGTCACCTATGGAATTAAGTGAAGTATTTTTGGTACACCTTCCAAGAAATTTCACATTAACACTTAGGCTCTTCTTTTTCTCTCCCTTTGCTTGTGCATTTGAATGTTGCTTCTATAATACATTATGTATCCCCTTTTCTCATCTCATAAGTTGTCAAGATCACATGGAGTTGTTCAGTAGTGATATTCTTCAAATCTTACATTTCTTCAATGGTGGAGACTTTGGAATCGAACTTTGGAGTTAGTGATCTCAAAATATTTTCAACAACAGTCGTATCCTTTATTTTGTCACCAAGATTTTTCATTGAGTTAACAATCTCATCTACTCTAAGGAAAAAACTTGCAATGCTTCCATCATCATCCATTCTAAGAGTCTCATACTGAATTCTATATGTTTGAAATTTAGCACCTTTTACCTTAATGTCACCTTCATAGCTTTGGACAATATTATCCCATATTGCCTTTGCGATGTTCAGTTGCATGAATTTCACAAACTCAGATTCGGAAAAACTACCCAAGATAACATTTACAACCTTTGCATTGATCTCATACTATTTCTTCCCTACATCATCTTTCGGAATGGAGGTTGGGTATTAATATCCATCATCGACAATTTCCCATACATCATCTCCTAGCGCCTACAAATATGCCCTCATTCTAATTTTCCAAAATATAAATTTAGTTCCATTAAGCAAAGGTGGCTTCATAGAATATACTCCCTCTTAATTGCTCATATTGATATATCTCCCTTTAAGCAATCAAGCTTATTTCGAGAAACCTACTATGATTCCAATTGTTAGGGAAAAATACTTTGGGGGGGGGGGGGGGGGGAATCATATTTTAATTCACTTTAAATTTTCATATTCAGAATTTTGTATGCTATTGTTCTTTATGCAACAAACATGTGTACGTGACTTCAGCAAAGGAAAATAACATATATCTAATTTACTTATTTTTCATACTTTCCATATGATGTTTAAATTTATCATTACATTATCAATTTCATATGTCAGTTAGTATGCAATACAGGGAAAATAAATCATAATACATAAGCAACAAATCAACACATATGAACACCAAAATTTTTAGATGAAAACCTAATGTTAGAGAAAACCATCATTGTTGTAGTCTCTCTCTTCTTTCTTATTATATAAAGAAAATATTCATTTCATCTTGTACTAGTGCAAACTCTTAGTTGCACATAGGAACCCACCTATAGGAGGCTACAACCTCAACTTGTTCTCCAACACCCACTTAAAGTGAGATACAACCCCCTGATCTCATTTATAGACTCCTACTAGAAGGGAGCTCTTAACCTCTCATTGAAGATTGCTTCCTTCAGCACCTTCTGGACCATGTTTCAGAATGTTTCACTCTAGATCCACTTATCAATCATTCATCAAAACATGCAGTCCACCTTTCATCAAATTTTCACTCTTGATCCACACCAACTGTAGAAATTCCCATTGTATATCAACAGATTATGCAATATACTAAAGCAAAATACAAGATCTACTTCTACAACAAAATTTGTGGAAGCTTAATCGAATATGAGCAAGATAAAATAGAACACATATAACAGATGAAGAGAAATAAATCACACATGAACACAGAATAATAACCTGGGGAAAGCCTCAGCATAAAACCCCAATGTTTGTATTATCATACAAGTGGAAATATGTTGAGATTACAAAAAGAATCAGCTCTCAAGCTATCATGATCTCTCTACAATAAAACAATATAGCTCACAAACTGAATAGACACAAGATATGCCTTCCCTTAGCCCTCTAAGCATCCTATTTCATTTTTTCTTGGGGTCCAATGATGCCACCTATGCGATTGGCCTCATCACACACTCACTAAACTGAAGAAATAACTGCGCAATACTCAAGGAATGAATTCCTTCTACATGCAAGAGATATTCACAATGGAATATTCCTACAACTGATAGTAAACTGTCCCAACATCTGATCTCAACTGGGTCTCTAACTGAACTGACATGCATGAGTTATTTATGAGAGAATATTAAGTTATTTGAAGTGCAATAGTTACATGCATGCATGCATTAACTAACTGAACTCATAATTAGTTCAACAAAATATTTGACTAATCTAACTGGACTTAACTCATTTAACTGAGTTAACTAATTACAACTCAAATTACAACTCATCCTTATCTCTTTAACTGATGGAGAAATTCCTCAATCAATGGAGAAACTGTTGCATGTATTCACATAGACTTCATGTTTGATTTTCTACAACTAATTAACTCAAGATGAATTAATTAATTATTTTACAAACAAGTGCTAAGATCAAATTCAAATTTTTACTTCTCTATTTTAGTTCAGGGACTAACTAAAATAGGAAGGTATCCCAAAATGCTATTTATAACAGTGCTAAATCTGGCACTTCTATATTTAGCATTTCTTGTTGTTATTTTCAACACTCCCTATCAACAAGAAAGGGATTATCAAGAACCCCAATCGTATCTTTGTGGAACTCAAACTTTCATTTTGACAATGCCTTCGTCAAAATATCTGCATCCTGTTCCTCTGTTGAAACATACAACAACAACATGCTCCTCTTGACCACATAGTCTCGAAGATGGTGATACCGGATATCAATGTGCTTGGACCTATCATGAAAAACTGGATTCTCAGAGACTTTGATATAACTCTGATTAGTGTAGTAGATCATAGTTGGATCCATCCTCTGACCAAACAATCCCACTATAATCTTCTACATCTAAATGGCCTCACATGTAGCCTGATTAGCAACAATATATTCAGCCTCTGCTGAGCTAAGTGCAACTGATCACTGTTTCCTACTATATCAGGAAACTGCAACTGAACCAAGGTTGAAGATTCCTCCAGAAGTGCTTTTCCGGTCTAATGGACTCCTTGCCCAATCCGCATCTGTGAAACCCTGAAGCTTCACTCCCTTTGTCTGTCTATACCACAATCCAAACTGAGATGTGGCTCTGAGGCATCTCAGCACATGCTTTGCTACCTTCCAAAACAACTTGGTAGGTTGAACCATAGCTTGACTCAGTTGGTTCACCACAAAGCATAAGTCGGGTCGTGTGTTCACCAAATACATAAGTGAACCCACCAGTTGTTGATAAATAGTAGCAACTACTACCTCACCTGAAGTAACATCCTCCTTCCTCTAGTTCCCGGCTAGAGGAGTCTGCATGGGCTTTCACTTCTCCATGTGAAAGTTCCTGAGTATCTCATTGGCATACTTTCCTTGAGACACAAATACTTCACCATATTTTTGCCACACCTCCATGCCTAGAATGTAGTGCATAAGACCCATATATTTCATTTTGAACTCTCTTGCAAGGTCCTCCTTGCAAGACTGGATCAACTGATCATCACCTGTCAAAATCAAATCATCGACATAAAGAACAATGATCAATGACTTACCTTCTACCATGATGTGGTAAAGATTCACATTTGTTTCACTCTTTGTGAAGCCCAACCCGGTGAAATAGCTGTTGATCCTGGTGTACCAAGCACGGGGTGCTTGCTTTAGTCCATACAAAGCCCTCTTGAGTCGACACACATGCGACTCATGATTGAAGGCCTCGAAACCCTCTCACTGCTCAATGTACACCTCCTCCTTAATCTTCCCATTGAGGAATGCTATCTTCACATCTATCTGATGGATCTTCCAACCCATATGAGCTGATCGTGCCAACATCGATATGATAGATGAGTACCTTACTATGGGAGAAAATGTCTCATCGTAGTCGATCCCCTTGACCTGTGAGAAACCTCGGGAAACAAGCCTTGCCTTATGTTTCTCAAAACTGCCATCAGCTACCTGCTTTACCTTGTAAAGCCATTTGGAACTAACCACTGACTTGTCCTAAGGTCTTGGGACAACATCCCACACACTGTTTGAATGATAGAGTCATACTCCTCTATCTTTGCATCAACCCAGACTGGTTGCTACACTGCCTCCTCGAATGAAGAAGGTTTAGACTCTACACACTCCCTAACCAGGGCCATGTACCCAGTGTACCACTTGGGCGACCTCCTTTGTTTGTGCTGAGAAGATGGCTGTCCCACATTCTCCCATGCATCCAACATCAACCTGTCAGCTTCCCTTGAGAATTTTCACCCATCTCTGGAAGTCTCAGCATGAGTGGATGTCTCCATTGCTAGATCCTCTGCATGCGGCTACTCCACATCAATCTGAGGCTCCTCCTCCTTAGGAATTGAAATTTCCTCGTCTGCATGCAGCTTGAGCTCCCTCTCAAGTGATACTCGCATGGATTTCTGCTCGTCAAATTTTAGATCCTTGCATACCACTGTCCTCTGACTGGTAGGTAGGTACACCCGATAGTTGTGGGGCGTATCCATGTACCTCACAAGTATTCACAACTCAGCTATTGGATCTAACTTCTTCTAGGCATCTTAGGTCACATGTAAATTGACGATCCAAAGATTCAGAAGTGACTCACATCTGGTCGCTTCCCAGAAAAGGACTCCATAGGTGTCTTCATTCCCAGTGTATGGTGCAGGCTTCTGTTCTGCAAGTATACTGCTATATTGCATGCCTCAACCCACAAATGTAGTGGTAGGCTTTGGTCATGCAACATTGCTTGAGATGCTCCCACAATTGATCTGTTCTTCCTTTCAGCCACCCCATTCTACTGTAGGTTATGGGGTGTTGTCACCTCCTGTTTAATTCCTTCTATAGCGCAGAAGTCCTTAAACTGTTGGGAGACATACTCTCCACCATTTTCGCTATGCAAGGCTTTTATTTCCTTTCCAGATTATTTCTCTACCAAGGCTTTAAACTCATAAAACCTCAAGAAGGTTTGATCCTTCTTTTGCATAAAGTAGATCCAACATCTACGAGAAAAATCATCAATAAAAATAACATAGTACCTTTGTTTAGCGGTGGAGGCTATAGAGAAAGGTCCACAAACATCTGAGTGAACTCACTCTAGGATTGCTCCAGCTCTACTATCTCGATCTAGAAAGGAAGATTTCACATACTTACCCAAGGTACAACCTTTGCATGTATTCGTCTACTACAATTTTCCCTTGGCAATTCTGGTAACAATCTAGTGTATGATCTTCAGGGCTCCATGGTGCAAGTGGCCCAATCTTCTATGCCATAGCTTGCCAACATCTTGGCTTTGCACCATCTCATCTTTGGAACTCAATGCAGTGCAATCATCTACCTCCAACTTGTAGAGATTCTTTACTCAAATCCCTATTTGCTTGGTCTGTCCAGTGCCGATATGCCTCAAAAATAATTTTCTTTCACTAAAGACTACATCATAGCCTTTACTTCTAGCATAGCAATGAACACAAGATTCTTCTCCAGACTTGGTACATACTTTACATCAGTCAGGGTGAGAAGAGCTCCATGCTCCCCCTGAAACACAACTGTACCTTCACTTGAAACATGGTACTTTCCATCATCACCCATCTCGATCCGCGTCTGGAAATCCTTCTCCTCCAAGGTACTGAAAATATTCTTGTCACCTGACATGTGGAATGAAGCTCCATTTTCTACGTACCACACACATCCCATCATGGATGAAACCATGCATGGATTAAGAGAGAAATCCAACTCAAACTGTGAGGCCAGTGCCTTACCATTAGAACCCTTCGAGGATCCCTTCTTGGATTTCTTCTGTGGACAATTCGTAGCATAATGGCCCACTTCATGACAATGAAAGCATCACATTTTGATTTGTCAAACTTCTTCCCACCATGGGAAGAACTAGATTTGGAATGGGATGCCTTCCCTTTCCCCTTCCTCGCCTTACTCACTAAGGCTAGATTTTCCTCATCATCTTGCTTTGATGAGGATCCATCTCTCGTGATTCTTCTTATCTCCTCCTACATCAAGTTTTACCAAAATCATTCCTTATCTTGCAGTTTTTCTCTTTCATTAACTAAGTCTTGGTAGCTATGCAAGCTCTTAGGAAGACCGAGGAGTGCAAGACTCACCATGTCATCATCGACTATTGTGATTCCTACACTTCCATGCTCATCCCTACAGGTGGTGAGCTTGTTCAGACATGTAAAGATCATGTCACCCTTTTCACACTTGATTTTCTGAAGCTTGTCTTTGAGTTCCATCTTCCTCTGATCATTGCTATTCTGATATATATCTTTCAATGTTTTCCACATCGAAAATGGTGTCTCCTTCCCATGGAGGCTCGAGACAATGTGGTCTCGAACTCCCTCCAAGAGGATTCTCCTTGCTCTAGCCACACATTCCTTCAATTACGCCAATTCTGTAGCATCAGTCGCTGCTGGCATGGGGACTTCTTGAGCAATGAATTCCTTTAGACCGTTATCCTCTAATACTACTTCCATGCGATCCTTCCAAGCTATATAATTCGAGCTACCATCAAGGGCATACTCGAGTGTTAAACCGTTGAAAGCCATTGGTGAAATTGAGATGTGATAAGAACTTGATTTATATATTCAGGAACCTCAAACTTCAAACTTCTCCCTTCTTGTATACTGTTCTTCGTTTTGATCACCTTTTCTCGATTCCATGTAGAAATTCCCACTGTAGATGAACAAATTATGCAATATACTAAAACAAATACATGATCTACTTCTACAACAAACTTTGCGAAAGCTTAATCGAATATGAGCAAGATCAAATAGAACACATATAAAAGATGAAGAGAAGTCAATCACACATGAACACAAAAGAATAACCCGAGGAAAGCCTTAGCATAAAACCCCAATATCTGTATTATCATAGAAGTGGAAATATGTTTATATTACAAAAAGAATCATCTCTCAAGCTATCCTGCTCTCTCTGCAATCAAGCAATACAACTTATAGATTGAATAGACACAAGATATGCCTTCTCTCAGTCCTCCAAGCCTCCTATTTCTTGCATAGTTTTTCTTGGGGTCTAATGATGCCACTTGTGTGATTTGCCTCATCACAAAATCACTAAACTAAAGAAGTAACTGCACAATCCTCAAGGAATGAATTCCTTCTGCATGCAAGAGATATTCACAATGGAATATTCCTGCAATTGATAGTGCACTGTCCCTCCATCTGATCTCAGCTAGGTCTCTAACTGAACTGACATGCATGAGTTATTTATGAGAGAGTATTTAGTTATCTAAAGTGTAGCAGTTGCATGCGTGCATGCATTAACTAACTAAACTCACGATTAGTTCAACAAACTATTTGAACTAATTTAACTGGACTTAACTCAATTAACTGAGCTAACTAATTACAACTCAAATTACAACTCATCCTTATCTCTTTAAATGATGGATAAATTCCTCAATCAATGGAGAAACTGTTGCATATCTTCGCATAGACTTCATGTTTGATTTTCTACAACTAATTAACTCAAGATGAATTAATAATTATTTTATAAACAACTGCTAAGATCAAATTTGAATTTTTACTTCTCTATTTTAGTTCAGGGACTGGCTAAAATAGGAAGGTATCCCAAAATGCTATTTATAGTAGTGCTAAATTTAGCACTTCTATGTTTAGCATTTCTTGTTGCCATTTTCAACACCAACAATAATCCCAAACCAATATGCCAAACATAAATACTAAATATCTAAATATGAATCACTGAAGCATTGTAAACTAGATTAATTACTAAAACATCGAACCAATGAATACTGAAGGAATCCAATAACTCAACTAAATCTCAAATAATGCACTAGATCAAACCAATGCAATTCCAAGTATTATTGTCACACCACAACCATTTAACAATTCACTGATTAATCACATTATTGAAGAAGAGACAAACATCAAAGAAGAAATGTACAGTCACTACAAGCCTTTATCAATATTAACCTCAAAATATATACGTGACTATTCTAAAGCAAACCTGCATATATATGCACTTCCTCTGAATACAACCTTTGTACATATCTCAAATAGCTGAAGGATAAAATTGAATCATTGCACCACTCTCTGAATTACTGACATACTGAGTCACAGTAGATACTTAATCATAGAACAACATCCTATAACATCATTACTAACCATTATCCCAATCTACAAGAAAATCAACCCAATCACCACTACCAGACACATACCATGCTTATAAAGACATCATTGATAGATAATAGCAAATACAATAGACATCATTGAATGCCATCATCAAGTAGCAATTCAAGCCCTAACCAGATTTAGCTCAGAATATATATGTGGTAGTTATTAAGCAAACCTGTGTCTATACATGCTTATCATGTGCAACACCCATGTATAGTTCTCAACATACTGAAAAATCTTATCTCAGAATATATATGCAACTTAAAAAAAATATATTTGTATGTATGTGACTATCCAAAACCAAACCTGTGTATAGATCTTAAATTTCTAATACCAACCTTCATTATAAACCACCACATTTACTAAACCCATATATCGACACATATTATTACATTTTTACATTACTACATTTAGATCATATCATCATCACAGATGTAGATCTAATATTTTTATTTACAATCATAAATAGGTCAAGGATTAGTCTCCACCATATTTTCAGATCTAGTAGATCTAAGTCATTTCCTTTATCCTTGCTGCACACCTATTTCAGATCAGATCACACATAAATAATTCATTTAATTGCACACCTAAAACCTTCATCTCCATCTCCTTATATATATTTTTCCTTATCCAATACCTTAGCTAAATCCCTTAGTAATGTTGTTAGTATTTGTTTATGGGATCAAATAAACATTGTCGCCTCAATTACTATGGGAAAATACAGTGGTTATGAACCAGCTCAAGAAAAGATAGAAAAGATAGATCAACGCCTTAGAATTCAACCTCTTCGAGGGGGCAACATCCTTTACATTACATAAATGAACAATTCTTGGATGATAAAAATGAAAAGACCTCCTTTCTATATATA
>APFE031307364.1:171690-311992 GCA_000404065.3 Pinus taeda | reverse complement strand
CATAACAATAATAATGTAAGGGCATAATAATAACAATAGTGGGCTTCTATGAGGCACAATAGTAACAATATGGGCACTGCATGGGTACATCAATATAATAATGGGGTTGTACTAATAATAATAAGGGGTTACACTAGCAGTATAGGGGCCTAACATAATGATCCACAGTGTCCATATTTCCATGGTTCAGATTATGTATGTTACTTTTTCTCATAATCCCTGCATATGTATGCAACTCTTCTTCACAGAAATCATGTATACTTTCTCAAATGTTACATTTGTCATCCATCTATAACTGAACTGCCATTTCTCTTTCCATATCCATTGTAATATCCATCCCAATATCCCTAATATTTGCATTAGTTTCATGACCATCATATTGGCATCAAGTACATCATATTGATATCAAGTACTTATTTTTCAAGCAGGTTTCCATCAAGGACAACACATTAGATATTTTTTATTGTTGAAGACTGCTAGTGATGCAAAAGCAAAATGTAACTAGAAGAATTTTATTGTTGTAAGTAATTAATAAAGAATGTATACATGATTAATCAGGCTAATATAAATATGGAGTTATATGGAAAAATAGGGTCTTTGCACAGATTCAACTATATTATACCACAATCTTTATGGTAGAATGTTGTTAGCAAAAGTAAAAAGTAAATGATAGTGATAAGATTACTTCAAAAGGGGAGGGAGCGAATTGGAAGGGAATTTTTTTTAAATATTATATAATGGTTACAAAACTAATAAATGTATCAAAATTTGAAATATAATGAATTTAGGGATTCTTCTTTACATAATGAGCACAGAACAAAAAAAATGTTGAATGAACCTACTTGATTTAAGTAATATAGAAACAAATCTATTATTGATTTTACATGTAGAAATGGAATAGGTAAGAACATTATTTAGAAAATGTGTAATGAAATAAAATATTAAACATTATAAATAATTTGGGAATAACAGTAGTAACATGTTGATAGTGTTGGATACTGCTAACATACTGGGGATGTCCTTGATGCGAGGTCCCAATTAGACCTCACACCTTTTGGTGTAGGTGTCCCATCCAACTATATTGTCTGTCCACCATTACAAAGTTTTTAGAGGTACACCTTGGTTATAAAAAATACATTAGAGATCACAAACATCTCTTTGGGGAAACAAGTATGTAATCTTTGCGTGACACCAAATGTAGAATGCATAGGAAGTTCCACAAGTAGTAAAGGGGAACAAGCTTCTAGTTAGGGAAGTAATAGTAATATCCTAAGGGAGACCTATGAGTGGAAGAGAAAAAATACTTGCAAATTAGTTCACAATATAAAAAGAAATTGTAAAATCATAACAACACTCATTCAACAATATCCATATCTATGTAACGAAATAGTTCATTAGTCTTAGTATGTATTACACCAACATATACAACAAATATATCAAGAGTAGTCTTACTACATTCATGATACATGCATGAAGAAGTGCTGGCTCAAAGAGCTTCTAATTATTAATGAAAGATTCAAAGTACATTGTTACATAGGTGGAACATTAGATCTAGTAGTGGAACATGAAGCCACAACTTGCCTCTCCATAGAATGATTTATCTCCCATGAAATAGAAGAGAAGCCAAGGCAAGATTATAATAATCCAAGCCCCATACTTTAGTTATGAGGAGCAATTTATAACAAAAGACAATGAATTTTGAGTTTCCTCATGACTATTCAACTTCTATGACCTATAGGCTTCCATACAACCCTTCACATTCTATACATCACCATTTTCCTTCCACATGTGTCTCTTGGAATTTATTACATTAAACTCATTACATAAGACAAAATACATATAATACGGTGGCTATATGAGGCAAAAGTTGTAATAAGACAATTTTTTTATTAATTATGTAGCAATGAATTGGATCCTGACCGAAAATTCTGCTGCAAACCACATCTTCACCTCCAATTCTTATGTCAATATGGATTTGGATCTTGATTGTACATTATTCCATAGCCATGATAGTTCCATATGAGTTGTAACTCGTGCAATGGAATATTGTATAATAATGTCTTTAGTGATCTCCAAGCACTCTTGTTCTAATGTTTGCTTCATTTTCTCAATGTACTTCCTCACCTCTTGTAAGATGATTTTGTTGCCTCTTATTTCTCCAAGAAATCCCATTGAAGGCATCTTGTGTTTCTATTCTAGAGACTCTAAACCATTGTGTAGTCAGTTGTAGGAAGCAAGAGTATTAGTTGACTCTTCTCCAAGTGGCATGTAATTATCATGTTGGAGTCTTAGTTTCACTCTCTCTACTTCAACAACGATCCTATCCTTTATAACCAACTATTGTGGAACATTTGGATACTTGGTAGCCCATTTGTGGATTTGATCACCTTTCGGAGCTTTAAGACATCTTATGATTTATTTTGTATATGAACAAGGGGAACCACTACTTCATGCAGAAGTATCATTTCATCATGAAACTACACCATGATATCCTCCATTGGCCCTAATTCCTTCTATATGGTAGACTTCCACTATGTTGTGATGAAGTTGTGGGAAGGTAGTCGTTTATTTTATATAGCGAGATGTTCCACTTGTTACTTTACTAAAACTAACTCTTTTCTCAATTGTGCATTCTCATTCAAAAAATACTTTATGTTATCTTGTGTTGTTGTAGCAAACGAAACAATAGCTGTCCTGATTTTTCTGGGATTCCTCTTGGTGTTTGCAATTATCACATTTTCTATGGATACAAAGGTAAGATTATAAGGATAATTTGGGAAGAATATTCACCTTTTTTGCATGATCCTCTTCCTCAGTTGATCAAATGTGACATTGCACATGTCCATGAATTTATCTTTTGGTGGAGGTGTGATCCCCATCTCATTTAATGAGAGATGGCCACCCATGAGAAAAGGTTATATTGGAGAACCTGGTTCATCGTCTATGGGTTGGATGACATCATGTTCCTCTAATTACTATTCTATTTCCTAAGCCATATGTTCTTCCTCCTCCTATGAATTCCTTTGTTGCTCTTCCTCCATTTTCCTTCTTTCCTCTTCTTCTTCTTGTTTCTTCCTGAGCAAGTCATCTTGCTTCCTCTTCTCTTCTTCTTCATGTTTCATATTTTCATTTAATTCTCTCTTTTCCTGTTCAACTTCAATAAATCCTTTACTCAATGTATCAACTTTCTATTTCCTACTACTTTGTGCCATTGGATCATGCTTGATCCTTTTCCTAGGAGCTACAATATTTACCTGAGTAGTTATTTGTGGTGCCTCATGTACCTATACATCTTCAGCTAGTGGAACTAGGGGATAATAGAATTCAACTCCTTGATGTATCTTTCTTAGTGAATTGTACCAGTTTTCACCTTTTAATCTTCTGCATTAGTAATTGATGAATATCCCCAAGAGAAGCCAATCCTATCACAGCGTTTCTTGCACAGTCTCCTGTGGTCATACCCATGAAATTCCTTGACTGTAAAGTGCAAGCGATCTAGCTCTTGTATTTCTTCTTTTGCCACCTTATGGCTCTTCAACTCATACATTCTTATCCTGAAAGGAAAGGTGTGCCAGGGAGATTTCTTCTTTATGTGAAGAACTCTTGGTAACTCTTTATTCAATTGATAAGCCACTTCTTGCAAGACCACCTTGTTAGTCACATATGACGACATAAGATGAGGAGAAATATGACATCCAAATCAGCTGATATATGTTCCTTTTGGCATAGAAAACCAATCTGTGATATCATGTAATGACTCCTTCACCGAGTCAGGCATGCAAAGAATATCAATATCATATATCATCTAAAATATGTCTACGAATAAATTCTCTACCAATCTATCATATGCCCCTTTGAAACTCAAATTTGAAAATACCCTGTAGTGGAAGTAAACTAGAAACTTATCATGTGGGGTACATTTCCAATACATCTCTGGGAATGCATACTGTGCATAGATCCCATCTAATATATATGGTAACATATAAAAATATGGTGTCTAGTTCGTTCTTAGAGATTCTTTAGCCTTCCCAACATGATGTTGCAACTCAAAAGAATGTATATATTCCAAATTGAATATTTTTCCATAGGTAACAACCAAGTTGAGCATAAATATCCAATTCTCTTCAAATAATTCAGCGTTCTTCTGCCCATGCAACCTAAAACACATAACAATAAGGTATTGGTACACCTCCCTAAGAATCCTAGGTGGGTAAACTGCAGATGGGCGATTTCAAAAATCGACAGGCTCTCAACACCAAGACTTAGTGATATCACTTATGTCGATATGAACCTATCTAGTGTAAAATATTATTGACGTATTCTATGAGCTTTAGCATCTTATAATAAGTCCACATTTTCCATCCATAGTAGGTGGCAACATGACCGCTACCTTCACTATGAAGCACCAAATCTAAATCATCCATGTGTGATATAATCCATTAAATTACCTGAACCTATGCACAAGGTATGACTTGAAACTTGCATGCAATCCTGTGTATCTTGGACCATCTAATATTAATGTATACTTTCTTGTCTTCCAAATATTGAGAGAATTGCTTCTGCATGAATGTGTCCTTAATATATTTCCACGTGACCTCGGTAGATTTTCTTATGAATCACTGTGTATTTGTAATAATAAGGATGGTAGGCTTTGTAACTTCCATTTCTTATTCAATTCTTGCTTCTAAATCTTCTTTTGAGGTCACTCAACTATAGCGAGAGGCATCGTTCCAACAAATGATGATAAAGTAATAATACTGGTAGTTGGAACACCTGTATGTGGAAGCACACTCATGGCAACAAAAATTAGCTTTATGAAATCCTCTGTCTATTACAATAAACAAATTTGCAAATCATTTTCAAAAGGTAGTCAAACTTAGTTGAGATATAATCCTATCAAAGAAAGGACATGGTTACTTGTACAAGCAAGAAATATCCATTAGAACAAGGAGGGTGCATTGTCGAAGCACGAAGGAAGATCAAATGTTCAGAAAAGGACTTCAATATGCAGTCATGTGCTCAAGCAAGATAGAGAGCTCATCAAGGGCATAAAGACCACTATTGAAGTATGAAGGAAATCATTCATATGTTTGAGATGCACTCATGCACTCAAGGAGGCTAAGAGGATGCAAGTGTGCACACCAAAGGGCTGAAGAAGTTAAGCTTCAAGCCTTCCAAGTCCACTCATACGCTCAAGGGAACAAGGAGGGTGCAAGGGAACATGTCAAAGGGATGAAGGGGAAAACACTTGTGGGTTCGAGGTGTGCTCATCCACTCAAGGAGGGCATAGTTCTTCATGTAGAAGGAGTGCGTTCTCAAGGAAAAATTGTCTTTTTGGGTGTGATTTTCATTGATGGTTAAACCTTTGTTGGACACCTAATCTTAAATGGGTTAGTGTGGAAGCTAAATAGACTAAGCAGTCCAAGAGACCTTCGGATGTGAATCCCAATGGTCACCACATGTACTATAAATATGTATCATTTGTGAATAAAAATTGAATTGCATGCTTTATCATTTATATCTTTCTTGCTCCCCATGTGTGTTTAATATGGTATCAGAGCAGGCGATTGCTGGTCCTGCTCCAATTTGAGCCACTTGTTTTTTTGGTCTCTATATATGTCAGTTCTACGTTACCTGACCTCTGCCGCAGTGCACATCTGTTTGCCATATACCATTTATAAAACCTGCGCCCTACTCTTTTGTTGCGCTGTCATCCTGACCTGACATTGAAACGTTTGAGCGTTGTTCTGCCTCTATCCGTCCAGCGCTGCTTTGCTCTCTGTCCACTGCTTTCTGCCTGAACTATCGATGAGGCTGCCTGGTGGAGATGCATATTGAACGCTGCAAATAGCCGAACGTTACCTGGTGGAGATGCGTACTGAACACTGCAAATAGCCGAACGTTACCTGGTGGAGATGCGTATTGAACGCTGCATGCTCTTTGCTACTCTGTGTTGAAGTCCGTGATGTGTTGAAGGATGGAACCAGCATTGAATGATACGAATAGAGAGTTGAACGATGTTATTCACATACGAATTGAAGCTCTGTGTTGAAACAACGAGTTGGACGGTTCATGTTTGTGCTTATGCGTTGGTCGGTTCATGCTCTGTGCAATGTTTGGAAAGGGTCATTCTATTTAAATGCTGTGCAGTGTGTATGGTTGACATGGTCGTGCCAATTGCTGAAAACAACAGTGTATACTTCCTGCAGCTACGTTGAACATCCACTGTGAGGGCTGGTTTTTGGTTTTGCCGTGCATTGAAGACCACCTATAGCACGATTTTCTCTCTCCCTTAGTGAGTCGAGTCACTTCCTTTTTATTTGCTAGGCAAGCGGCCACTATACCAACGAGCTTCCTGTGGAACAAAGGCATCGAATCTTTCATCTCTACTGAAAGTTGTGGTATGTCTGTGTTGGAGATTACATTTTGTGTTTGTACAAGTTCTTTTTGAAGGATTAAAACCTTGAATGTTATGTTGAATCTTGAATACCATATGCCTCTTTTTAAAATCCGTGAATTCCATGACATATGTTAACGATATGCTGGAGGATGGTATATTGGCTCATATATAAGAAGACCGTCCGTTGCATGACTGTGCATACGTATATTTGTTTTGTAAGTTGGTTTTTGTGTTGAAGCCATTATATGCGTTGGAAAATAGCGTTGAACGCCATATTAAATTCCTTGCCATATTATGTTGAATTTTGGATAAGTGCATTTCCCTTTTGGAAAGACCGTGATATATAATATATGATGGGCATCAGCTAAGAGCCGTGGTATCAGAGCACCGAATTCGCAACCAAGTTCCACAGCTCCTCCCGCTGAAGCAGCATTGTTCTTCTGCTCCTGTGCGGCATCATTTTCTTGGGAATTATCATCTTTTCCATTTTGGGTATCACCGTTGGATAGCGATTGACCTGCTTCCTCTGCCTTAGATGAACCCTCCACCGCCATTGTTGGGTTAAGATTATAACTTGTCAGGGCTGAGCAAAACCAAATCAATGGAAACAGATAATTACTCCTCTCGTTCTCTGTCATTGCCAAAAGGAGAAGGATCAGCTGATTCAGATGGACTAATGCCTCCATGTACAAGTTCCCATCTATGAAAAATAAATGATTCCTTTGAAACAGCGATGCAATTATGAACCAGTTGAGCTCAAAACTCTGCGTTGAATGATGATAAAAGAACCCAACGTTGAGTAATTTGCAATCTTGTTTTATATGTGAATGTTGAACAATGCTACACGTTTTTGGAGCCCCTTTCGTATATCGTCGGCACTTGTTCAACATCGTTGGAGTTCTTTCATTATTGTTGGACACCTTTTAATATCGTTGGCGTGTTTTATCTGTTGGAGCAACCTCCTTCATTATTGCGCTTCAACGTTCTGCGTTCTTGTACATATATTTGGATGCGTTCCCAATTATTTGTAACCATGTGCGTTACTCGGCTACAAATATTTGTCATTTACAAGCATAATGCCACAATGACATAAAAGACAAAAGCTCTTATATGAATGACACCAACGAACCACCTTGGCATCATCCAGCAACTCAGCGAGGGTAGTGCGGAATTCTGGCTCAAGAACCTGCGTGCTGGCAAATTACAATTCTGAAAGGTTGTCGACAGTTTCTTCTTCCAGAGGTTTTTTGGCAGCTCTAGGTTTAAGGCTTCCATTTCCTATTGAGATATCATATATCCGCAACAATTATTCTTTGTCACATTATAAAAGCAATTCTGATATTTGCAGTAATTAGTTTTCCACTGCCATTCGCTCAACTTGATAATCAGATTATAGAGGGTTATTCCAGATTTCTTACACCAAAAGAAGAGGTTAAATTGCTAAGAATTTATTCTCTTTGAAGTCGACTTTCTCGTCTTTGAAAGGGCTGAGTTCAGCTGATCATATTTACAGAACGCTGAATTCTCAATTTACCAGTAATCTTCCTATAGCTTGAGATATTGTCTTCCGAAGAGTTTGTGATCTCTATTGATTCTCTACAAAAGGGGACAAATCTATCTATCACGATGGATTGTAATTTTAGCATTATTTAGAATTTCTGTGGCAACTGTT
Organism: Pinus taeda; assembly: GCA_000404065.3. Classification (NCBI taxonomy): domain Eukaryota; kingdom Viridiplantae; phylum Streptophyta; class Pinopsida; order Pinales; family Pinaceae; genus Pinus; species Pinus taeda. Next base: position 303,920 of record APFE031307364.1, on the reverse strand, counting down.
TGAGGCCAAGACTATCCTTTGTTGATCGAATTGGTGTATTTTCTTAGAGGTTGTTCATATCAGAGATTGTTATTGAACTAGATTGAAGTTGTTACCACGACAAGTTCTCTTGGATTCAAGATTTATTTGAAGTTGTAGCCATAAGTTTATACAGAAGAGCATTTGGTGTTGTCCATCTTTTCCCCATTGTTTTACTATTTTTGTGAAAAAAAAAAATAAAAATTTGGCTCCAATCAGTGCAATCTTAGAGTTATTGGACAATCTAGTACACTCTACTATGGATAATACAGTCAAAATCAACAAGGATTTTCTCGCAGATATTCGTAGCTGTTTACAAGATGTACAGGAAAATATTGATTTTTTCCAGCTTGAATCACAGCTACAGCAAGAAGAGCTACATCAAAATAGACACCATTATGAACATGTTTTTGTTCATAACATTGAGACAACCACCCATCAGCATAATGTTACAGTTCATTCAGATTTAGTACCAAATAAAGCAGCAGTTGTACATGCAGATGCAGAAATTTAGTTTGCACTTCCCAAGCCCATCATCAAACCTTGGGAACAACTTGTCTACAACAAGCACAGAACCGGTCTTGGATATGACAAGGAATTTTCCTTTCATATTCCAGACTATGCCAAGCCCTTCAGTTTCAGAGTGCTGGATTCATTCATGACAGTTCACCTACTCCTCATGATAGTTCAGCTTCAGCTGTTCCAGACTCTGCCCTTCTTCCACAACAACAACAACAACAACAGATCATGAAATGCCATCACTATTTTGATCTTCATCCATGTAAGCACTGCCATAAAACTAGTCATTCATCACACAGATGCTTCAGAAAAAAACGTCCTGCAAGAAAAAAGATTCATCTAGGATGGATCGCTTCTTGGCAATGGGCATCAACGACCAAGAAGATATTCCAAACACATGTCAGAACTTGTTCCAGAATATCGAACAGTCTTGCAGTTGAGTTTTATCCATCTTCTCACCTTGTATCTGACAGGGGGGGAAATGATGGTCATCTACAAGCTTCAAAGCCACATCAAGCAAGCCTGAGCCACAACCTGCTACACCAGTTTCAGAGTTGTAGCCAGAGACAAAGATGCTTGAACATGCCTTCAGACGGCAATCTGGGACACTTCCTCTAGCAGAAGACTTCAACTTCATGCCAGTTTTGGAAGAGTTCCGAAGACAAAATTGAGAACACTTCCTCTAGCAGAAGACTCCAACTTCTTGCCAGTTTTGGAAGAGTTCCAGGAATTGCATTAAGCATTCCAGAGTTGTTGGTCATCCTTAAACCATCACAGGTTGAGACTTCCCTTTTCAGGTTGAAGTTTACCTTTTTATGCGGGGTGAGACCTCCCTTTTATGGGTTGAAGGTTTCCCTCTTTAAAACAATAGGATCACTTCTCTAGCAGAAGACTTCAACTTCTTGCCAGTTTTGGAAAGAGTTCCAGGAACTGCACTAAGCGTTCCAGTGTTGGTGGTCATCCTTAAACCACTGCCTTTTTTATACCAACATTTCAGAGAGCACATTTAGCCTTGTGCTGCCATGCATATTTGCACATTTTGTATTACAGCTCTCTTCTTGGACTCATACATAACCTCTTCGAGATTAAGGGGGGGAATGTTGGACACCTAATCCTAAATGGGTTATGTGGAAGCTAAACAGGACTAAGCATCCAAGGGACCTTGGGATGTGAATCCCAACGGTCACCACATGTACTATAAATATGTATCATTTGTGAATAAAAATTGAATTGCATGCTTTATCATTTATATCTTTCTCGCTCCCCATGTGTGTTTAACAGCCTTTGCTTCCAAAAGTGCTCTCTATCTTGGAATTTCTCAAGAAAATGTTCAACAACAAGATAGAATTATATAAATGCTTAGAGGAAATATCTACAATTTCTTATCGATTCCATCATAATCATGATTAGAATATGGAGAGTTGTAGAATGTAAAGAGTCATAACCTATGACAACAATTTGACACTTTTAGTAGAAATAATGAACTAAAATGTCAGCAAAGAAAATAAAAAGAATTGAAACACCAACAAGGAAATTAATATCGAAAGAAAAAATATCGAAGGAAGGAAATATAGTCAACATGCAAAACTTAGTTGGAATGAAAGTCGACAAAGATCTTCTTGATCGAAAGGATTACACTCAACCCAGATGAAAGTGATTATGTGAAAGAATGATTATCGAGATTCATTATAAGGAGATTACATGCATATCCATTTAATTCATGCTTGCCACTTGTTAATGAGTTGATGATTTAGTCAAGTGAAGTAAAGTGAGGCTCCTATTTTCTAGGAGTGCACCCACATGCAATAAGAAAAACACATGCATGTGTTGAAGAGAGAGAAAATCATTGAGTCGAAGGAGTGCACTCAAGTGGAGGGTGCATTGATTGAGCATGAAGGAGTGCACTCTACTACGACACAGTTGTTCAGCCTGAAGCAGTTGTCTCAACTAGAGTGCAAGTCTTTGTCATCTTGGAGTGAAATTTTATGCAAGGAAAGTCCTTTTCTCTCACTTTTGTTTGTGTGTTGCATGGTGAACAAAGCTAGTTGCTAAGTCAAGAAAATCTATGTTTTCACCCATATTTGGATAAGATAACACAAACACTATTAAGCATAAGGTGACGAAACTTATAAAACATTGACTCAGGAGGATGTGACACTTAGAGAAAACAAAAGGATAGCCAATCAAACAGTGCGATGACACTAGATATCTTAGAATGACAGTTAACGTAGGCTCCAAAATTGAGTTAGACCAAAATTTTGGAGGGTCATTTTCATAAAGACATCATAACATTAAAATGTCGAGTTCAGACTCAATTCAATTAATTAATAACTCTCTTTCTCGAAAGAGAATGTTAAAAAAAAGAACAATTAATTTACTAATAATAATAAGGCAAATTACCAAAATGAGAAAATATGTATATATATATATATATATATATAAATTCTGAACAATAATCATTCTTCTTAAATAACTTAAATCATTTTTTTTAAATAAATAGAAAACAAAGTTACTATTAAAGAGCTTATAGCTCTACTGTCCACATGGGGTAGCTCAAGTGGCAATGGCCGTGGAAATGAAGTCTCACCGAACCGGAAGTCTTGGATTCAAATCTTGGGCTACCCTTCCCCCATTGAGGGGTACTTAATGGACATGAAAATCGGAGAGTCCCGCCCCTGCCTACAAAAAAAAAAGAGCTTATAGCTCTACTGAAATAAAAGTACTTTTTCCGAATAAAAAAAACTATATATAGGGTAAGAAACCCTGTATGTCCTCTTGTTATTCGATATAAAGAAAAAAGAATAACAATGAAGATTACAAGGACTGCATTGAGCTTACACATGTAGTGTTAAGCCATCGATAATGGTGGATATCGATTGAAAAATGAGTAAAACCAAGCGACATAATTAAGGAGAAATGAAAAATGAGAAACACAAGGGCGGTGCTGAACCCTAAGAAAACACATTCAACCAAGCCCAAAACCCTAATCATATATTGCTATAAGGCACTTGAATCGTTGGATCCATTATAAAAATATGGTAAACATGGCGACATGAATGCATTTCTGACCTCGACGAAGAACACTTCCAAAGCTTAATTATAACATAAATAATATAAGAAAAATATATTGCATATGTGATCATAGGAAAAATCCAATAAGTTAATCTGTTAAATATAATATGTTACAAAAAAACCATGGAATTACCATAAGAATTAAAGTTATGTAGACATGTCGTAGACCAATTATAAAATAGCTCTGAAATATTTTGTTGTTTGCCCCACATATTCATCTTATTTTTAGATAAAATATTTGAGCACTACTTATGATCACTTTGAAGGTATATATATAAAAGCATGGTTGTTATAACTACAAATAAATCGATATTCATATTCTTTTGAAGAGCGTTAAAAACAAATATATAAGGATAAAGAAAGAGGTATTCATTTAAATGTGAGAAACATGAATAAAGAACTATGGAATAACCAAAATTAAAACTTGAATATATGAATATAAACCTAATTTAATAAGTTGTGGTAAAAGAAATATTAATTCCATAAGGCTTTCATAGAAGAATAAAGATATCTTTAGTAAAAGAAAAGAATGGAAGATATTATACTATACAATGGAACGTTTAGGGAATAAATTGTTATTATTACTGTTAAAAAAAAAAAATTGCGTTAGAAGTGAGGATTTATACTAGTCTCTTGTGTTGTGAATGAGAAAGAAAGTAGCATACATTGTGTGATATCATTATAGATGATCTACTAACAAGAAAATATCTTATTTGGTCATACTTTGAAGACTATCAAGAAAACATACAATAGGAAAATTTGTTAGTCAATATATCATTATCATTAGGATAGGTTAGGGTAGTTAAGATGTAAAGGATTTGATTTATTGAGGTCCTATAGAATGAATTATAAATTAAAATGGCTCAAAGCACATGCTTCAACTATTGTTTTTTTCCTCAAAATATACTTAATATATACAATTCTCTCTCTAACTATCAACAATAACAAGGCTATGTAACATCATTTTTCCAATGTAACCAAGAAAGAATGAATTTGGTTGGTTACACCAGTTTTATGAATTTTTTTAATCATAAGTAAAATTAATACCTAAGAAAACAAACACCACTTCAAACTAAACCTTAAACTTATCACTTAAAAACAACATTCTCACAACATTGGAGTTTTATATTTCACTAATAAAACAACTTCTTATCATGAACAAATGGCTTTTGGTTCGCTAGAATGGTTGTAGGTAGACCTTCCTATTGCTTGTAGAGTAATTTGTGAGGTATGAAAATGGAATTTTACTCGTCTTTAATTAAGTTGTTATAGAATCATGTGATGTTTGACTCATATGAAGCTTTTGAATAATCTCATAAACTATTAATTTTTTATTATCATAATGAAATAGATGATATCGATCCTTTCAATATTCACCGCGAAGGTTTTCAATTTCATCTTAATTACTAAGACATGATGTGAATAAGTTTTCATAAATAAAATGTCTATTATATAAGAGTTTATTTGCATTGACATCAAATAGATATGAAAATTTATGGTAAATAGGATAAATCAAAATAATATTTTAAAATACATCATTAAATGTCAAATTCTAAAACTCCTCATAAATAACATAAAAAAATATATGTTATTCCACTATTCCTACTCGCATGGGTGTATTTTTGTTGAGAAGTGTAGCAAGAAAGTCTCAACTTGACTTTGCCTTGGTCAAATTGAGAAAAAAATGAATTTCCACATCAACAGACAACTTGGAGGTAGTTAAATTTTGTGACATGGCTCTTGTCACTCAGTTGGCTCAGTAAATTCAAGTTAGAGGGCTTGGAGTTTAGTTAAGCATGTGTGATTTCTAATTTGTAGCAAGCAAGGTCATTTATTTCCAGTTGTATTCAATTAAACTAGTTTTAACTGTTGATAGAACTAGTGAAAGGTTAGTTGTGTAGTGGGACAATAGTCTAACTTCATGATCATCTAGTTAACTGATAAATCAACCTAAAATAGCTAGTGCATGTAGAGAATTTGAGTTCCTCAGTTGTGGTGGATATTCAAAGGAAATGTAACATTAGTTGTAGGTTAGTCTTGAGTGTATAAGCATTGCATGCAATCAATGATCCAAACTCAGGAATTGCACAATTAATTTGAGGAGAATGCCGATAGAATAGGGCCTAATTCCTAAAGAATTTCATAAGGAAACAGGGGCTCAAGAAGAGGAATACATTGACTAAGTATAGTTCAGTGCCTGTCATTGAGTAGAGAGATATGTTATTCACTTGTAGGTTGTGCTTAGAGTGGGCTAGCAATTGTAATACATTCTATATTCATATGATTAATGCAAGCAATATTAAAGGGTTTTTAGCCATTTCTTCCCTCTAAAAAGGTATTGTGCATGTGTGTTATTTCTTATTTCAGGTCTAAGATTGTTGTTATAATTGTGAACTAATTTCCATAAAGTAGTAGAGTATAATTGCGTCTCTTGATTTAGATTAAAATTTCTTGAGTAGTTTCAATTCCACACCATATTTCTACATGGTATCAGAGTTGGATTCACATTATAACTTAAATTTTGAATGTGTTCCTCGGGAGGTTTGAATTTTCAGCATCAGTGTAGGAATATTTCTTTAGAGTTGGGAAAAAGACCTTTAACAGGATGAAATTAGAGTATTCCTTGGAAGACAAATTGAACTTCATTTCATGGAAGGATTGCATGGAGGCAGTGTTTGATGACAATTAATTGCTAGAATATGCCAAGACAAAACATTGTAAAAGAAGGATCAACTAATGCATAAAACCTATCCAAATGGAAGAAAGATGTACCAAAGAAAGGAGAATTATCTTGGAGGGAGTACAAGACCATATTGTCTCAAATCTCCATTGCAAAGAAACTCCTTTTGTAATGTGGAAGGCACTGACAGAGCTATTTGAGAATAACAGTGATAATAGAAAATTGTCCCTCAAAGACAAAATTTGAAATATCAAAATGCATAAGAATAAAACTATTTAGCGGTATCTCAGCATATTTACACAAGTTTGAGATGAGCTTGGAGGGGTTGGTGTGACTATTGTAGAATATGACCTAGTGAGCCTAGCTATTCTAGGCCTTCCAAAATTCAAGCACAGTTATGAGGGCTTTGTGAATGGAAGGGAAAATTTACTGAATTGGGAAAGGTTATGGTCTGATTTGGTACAAGAAGAAATCATGATAAATACCAGAGATGGAGTAACATCCATAAAATCAAAAGAGTAATTTTCTCTAGTTAGAAAAGGATTGAAGGCCAAGGGAAAGAAGTCCAAAGGAGAGGTTGAATGCAACCAAGGGGGAAATAAGAAGGACTTGCCCAAAATAAAATGCTTCAATTTCCATGAATTCATACACTATGCTACAAAGCGTCCACACAAAAATCATGGCAAGAAGGAGCCTGGAGTAGGAGAAGTAGGTGAAGCATTGGCTTCACAGTTTGAGCTAGATTTCACCTCGATCACATGAATTCGCAACAATGTGATGGGGAGTGTGTGGTACTTGGATTCAGGTGCTTCATTCCATATGAAACATCTCTAGATGCATATTGAATTTGGGACGATGGAAGGTATAGTGCCATTGAGATTGGTAAGTAATATTTAAGAGGGAGTTAGGCTCCTCTCTTTTCCTCAAAGATGTTATGTTTGTACCAGGCTTGAATAAAAAACTCATTTTTGTAGTGATTTTGGAAGACCGTGTCTATGATGTGATTTTCAGTAAAGGGAAAGCTTTTCTGAAACACATAGATACAAGGCAAGAGAAGAAGATTGGAGTCAGAGTGAGAAACCTCGACAAGTTAGAGGTAGATTTTTCCATGCATGCATCAATACCTCTAGGAGTGAGGTGGGGAAATACAGATCCTTAGTCCTAGAATTGTAAAAATTTGGGTAGGATCCATGACATTTTCTCATCATTGATCATTACCTTACTACAGGGGGAAACATTATTCAATAGCAGGAGGTTCACTATTATTTAGACACTAAGGAGTGCAAAGGAGTTTTTATAGTAGAGGAGGCTCAGTAGCAGAGTCAGGAGAAACACAATTTTCTCAGTAGACATTTGTAGACATAGTTGATTTAGTTTTTTTCACGCTTCTGAGTTGTAGATGTTTTAGTAGCAGAAGAAATAGTGAGAGGTGTTGCTATAGTACATTGTATAGGTGTAGGATAGGGGTGGTTGAAATCCCTTTCTTAATAAGAGGGAGTGTTGAGAAGTGTAGCAAGAAAGCCTCAATTTGACTTGTCTAGGTCAAATTGAGAAAGATTCGAATTTCCACATCACTAAACAACTTGGAGGTAGTTAACTTGTGTGACATGGTTCTTGTCATTGAGTTTTCTTAGTAAATTCAAGTTATATGGCTTGGAGTTTTGTTAAGCATGTGCCATTTCTAATTTGTAGTAATCAAGGTCAGTTATTTTCTGTTGTATTTAGTTAAAATAGTTCTAACTGTTGATAGAACTAGTGGAGGGCTCGTTGCGTACTAAGATAATAATATAACTCAGTGATCATCTAGTTAATTGATAAATCAACCCAAAATAGCTAGTGCATGTAGATAATTTGACTTCCCCAGCTGTGGTGGAGATTCTAAGGTAGTGTAATGTCAATTCTAGACTAGTCTTGACTGTACAAGTGTTGCATGTAATCAATGATCCAATCTTCGGAATTGCGCAATTAATCGGAGAAAAAATCCTATAGAATAAAGCCTAATTCCTCAAGGATTGTGCAAAGAAATAGGGGCTCAAGAAGAGGCATAAATTGAACAAGTCTAGGTTAGAGATTCTAATTGAGGAGAGAGATAGGTTATTCACTTGTAGCTTATGCTGAGAGTATGCTAGAAATTGTAAAATATTCTTTATTCATTTGATTAGTGCAAGCATGCTTAAGGGGTTTTTAACTATTTATTTCCCCTAGAAAAATATTATGCACGTGTGTTATTTCTTATTGCATGTACAAGATTGTTGTTCTAAGTTTTGAATTGATTTCTACAGAGCAATCTAGTAGAATTATGTCTCTTGATTTAGGTTAAAATTTCTCGAATAATTGCAATTCTACACCATATTTCTAGATTTGTATGCCTAACAAGGTATAAAAAATGTTCATAATAGGATTGATAACTAATTTCTATAACAACAAAGACGATTTTATTATCTAGAAATTTTGAAAGGGTATTTTCAGAAATATTTTCCTAGGATTTTCCTTCTTGATAATCAACAATGTCTTCCTCTCCCATTTTGAATTTTTGTTTAAATTTTCTAAATGGATGATTGATTTTTCACTTGCTTCAATGCTGTAAAAATAATTGGAAGAAGAAGACATGAACAAATCGATATGCTCAGAATTATATGCAAAATTGCCTAATAAAATAGATTCTAATGATTATCCAAATGTATCTTCAATATCATGAATACAAGAATTTGTCTTACTAAAATGGTTGCAAGCATGTCCTCATCTTGCTTGCAAAGTAATATGTGAGGTATCACAATGGAGGTTTCCTCCGATTTCCTTAATGTGTTTATAGAATCATGTGATGTATAACTCGTACGCAACCTATGAATAATATCAACATCTATTGACTTTTTATCATCATAATGAAATAACTAATACGTGTCCTATTCATATTTTTTTTGAGGGTTTTCAACTTTATCCTCATTAGTAAGGCATGATGTTAAGCTTTTTCATATAAAACGTTTATTAGATAAGATTTTGTTTTCCATTTTCCTCCAATACATATTCAAATTTATGATAAATATGAGAAATAAAATCAATACTATAAAATAAATTATTAAATGTCAAAGTATGAAAATCACTAGTAATAGCTTGATCAATTATGTGTTTTTACTCTAAACCTACTCACATGGGTGTATGTTTATGCCTAACAAGGTTTAAATCATAGTCACCAAGAGTATAAAAATAATTTTTGGAACAACAAGGAATATTGAACTCTTCAAATTTTGCAAGGATTCTTTTAGAAATATTGTCCTCGGACATCTCTTTTCAATAATCAATAATGTATTCTTCACCCCTTGACTTTTTGTTTCAAATTTTTGTAGATTTGATTGACTGTGCACGTGCTTCATTATGTATTTTTCTCAATATGACTATCAAATGGTTTTTTATGATTTTCACAAGGTAATAATGAAATAATTTTATCACGCTCAAAATATATAAAATAGAGAAAACACAATTTTAAATATACATGAAATAAAAGAAGAGGATTGATCAACAAAATTAAAGCTCTTCAAGCAAATGATTCAACATGTACTTAACCATTTTGTAGTAAGATAAATATTTTCTTGTAATAAATTAGACATGTGTTGATAAGATCCTTTTCATTGTTAGGTCATAGAACTATTAATATTTTCCACTTAAAATGGAAAATAAATCTTTCACTTTAATCCTTGACAACAATGCTTAAACATATGTTTTTCTCTAGGTTGATCTTGGTTAAGGTATTCCCTTATCAATTTAATAAGAATAAAGTGTATTAAGTCTATATAAATAAATTTATTGCATATGTGAAAACAATAAACTCATCATGTAAACCTAATAACTCACAATGACAAGCAAGAACCTTTTAAAATTTGATTTGGGATAAATGTATTTATCATAATAGATAGGTGATAAAACTAATATAAGCTAGATTATATTAACATATTATTTTTCAACCATCTCAATGCTTTTAGGGTGGAATATTTAGAGGAATTAGCCTGCAAGGTTATTGAGAAAAGGAGTTTGAAAATTTTCAAGTGAAAAAAATTCAAGAACCAATTTGAGGCCTTAAATGACCAGTTTTTATGGACCCAACCTTAGATGGACCTATATCCCATAATATACACACCAATGTATTTCCAATGGAGAAAAAATTGTCTCAATTAGGGTTCATAAGAAATCGTTACGCCTGCAATAAGTAGACCTATTTAAATTGACCAACATAATTCTATTGGATCCCACGTCATCCCCCGTTACTCATGGAAAGGATCCAAACATGTGGGAACTATGTACAATCCTATATGAGGGTCTAGTTGTAACTCATATATAGGGTTGAATGGTGTGAATTTAATGCCTTATTTTCTATAAGGCTATGTCATAATCATGCTACTAGGAGGAAAAGGGATCCCATTATATTTGAGTCCATTTTTTTATGCAGATGAGGAGTGTAGTTGGAAGTAGAGAGAGAGAGAGAGAGAGATAGAGAGAGAGAGAGAGAGAGAGAGAGAGAGAGAGAGAGAGAGAGAGAGAGAGAGAGAGAGAGAGGTGATATTTTGATTGTTTTCTTTTGTGATTTATGGCAATATCTACGATTGGTACATGCATGTAAATTGCACAACAATACCAATGCTAACTGTATTCATATAATAAGTAGTTGTTTAGAAGTTGTAATATATATAAAGAAGGATATAAATTTTGGGCTATGTTCCCATCTTTCATGGTCTATCCCATAAAGAATTCGAAAAATATTTGCCAAACAACACTTCTATTCTGGACATCAACAAAACACACACATGCTACAACTCTTAATTGAAGACATCATGTTGCAATTCCAAGATGATAACACTTGCACTGTGACTCCATTTTAGTACAAGTCTCCTTCATTCCTTTGTTGTAACTCACTCCATCGTAGTCTTCCAACTCTTAGTAAAGTGGCTACCAATGTAACTATGGAAAATTATTATAGCATATCACCTCAATTGCATAGTTGTCACCATTGAATTTCCTAGATCGATTAAGCAACCAATATCCTAGCAGAAGAAAATGACAAGGGAAATTAGTCGCTGCATAAGGCAAGTGTGACCCAAATTCCACTCGCCATATATTTGATTGATCTAGCATATGCTCGAATTTCTATCATCTTAAGGAAATTCATAGTAACTAGATATAACAGTCAAAATTTCATTACTTCCCATTGAAATATTAATATAGTTCAATTAATTTTATAAGTATGACAATAAACGATTCACCTAGTAGTGAATCAATCACTCTGAATATGAAAGCTAGTTTGTAGTTGTAATTTAATTATTTCAATACAAATTCACATTTCTTTCCATCGATGTTGTGTTGATTGGCGAGCATGTTGATTTTAATTTTACCAATGCCTCCTCTAAATTGGTAGGCTCCCCTCCTTAGCTAGAACTCTCTATACATTTTAATGTAGCTATAGTTTTATTTTTATTTCTTTATTTCCAGTAATTCCTCTATTTGTCCTATTGTTGCAAATTTGATTCTATTATTCACACAATGATGTGACTCTAACATTTTGTCTATGTATTTACACATTTTTGCAAATATTGAGCATAGACTCAATTCAATTTTCCCACAACCACCATAATGGAATCATGTTGTTAATGATGTATTTGGGAATCCCTTAATGAATTTCATGGATATGACTTCACATTCCAACTCAAGGTTTTGAATTGGTTGTAATTATCCCACTGGATGTTTGCATTCGACTTGGATTTAATGGCATTCCAAGCATCTCACAATATAATTAGCTATTTCCTTCTTTATTCCTAGCCAATAATATAAATTCTTTATGGTTGTTATCATTTTATGGTAATTAATTACCTAAATAAGGTATTTTCTTAAACTCATCCATTATAAGCATTTTCAAGTTGAGCACATAAGGTACATACCATCTATCATTGAACAATAGCATACAAACACTAATTAGCTTGCAATTCTTGCTTATTATTCACCATGGTTCTTGTTGTAATCGTTCCTTCACATACTAGAAATTCTCATGATGTAGTCATGATTCTTTAATATTTTTTTTTTTTTTTTTGTGAATTTCATGAGTGCTCGTGGCTTTCTATTGAACTACTTGGATACTTCCAGTAAGTCCATACGCTACCTATTTTTCCTTTCCCTTAGAAGGCTTGATTTCAAAATAAAATTCACCAAAATCATATGACTTTTCTAGCATTTAACTTAGCTTAATCAAACAAGTATCTCAATCCTCCATCATCTGACATCAACACAAACTTTCTCCCAAGCAAGTAGTGCCTCCACATATTTATTACATGCACATTTACTTCTATCAACAATTCATGAGACACATAGTTATTGTCATGCTTTCATAGTTTCCTTTACTCATATAATATTACATGTACTTCCTCCATTAGGATTTCTCCTAACACTTCCTTGCATGTATTTGTGAAAACTAGGGAATGCTTCTCCGGGTCGACATCTTCTTGGGCCAGTAGGAATAAACTAGTGATTAAAAATTGATTAATAATCTTAATTAAGAGGATTGTTAATTAATAAGTTGCATACAATTCATCATATTTTATGTAGAAACACATTATTCTAATTATTCTAGTTAGTTCATCAATTTAATGAAACATTTAATAAACCATGATTGATTCCTTGAACATCTTGCAATCTGATTGAACTTTTCCATAGGAATATGAATATCAATTAACTAATCACGAATACACAGGTACTAATAACTATACAAGAAGATTTTCTATCCATCTATCACACATTGTTAATGCTCTAAGAAAAAAATTGAGTTAATATATTTAGAAACCATTATTGTCAACTAAGAAATCATAATGCACAGTTTCTCATATCAGTAATAAACTAAATATTGAACAACACAGTAGACATTCATTAAAAATTATAAACACACAAGATGTCATACTACTCATAAGCATAACATTGACCATCATGGTTCATGATTCAAATATGCAATTGTAATATAATTATCTATATATATTAAACTAGTTGGAAACTGAAGGAGGGGCTTCCACTCTCCACCCAACTATAGGCCAGCTACACATTAGTTTTCTTGTAGTCGGCCACCATTTCAGTGGATCCATTATTTGAGGAAATCTTCATTCAAGGAATTCACACCAAATGCTTGGTTTAACACTGAGAATATGGATCCCACTATTCAGGTGACTTATCAACTTCCTTCTAATAATGAGCGTTGAGGTGATTTATCAGTTGTACCTACAATAAGCACTAGGGTATTTTATCAATTGCTCCTAACAATAAACACCATAGCCACACACTCTTTCCTTCAATTTCATTTGCAGGGATTCACACAAGGTTTAGATGGGGCATTTCTTAGTCTTAGGAGTTGAAATCTACTTACACTCACCATTGAAATTTAGTTTGATGAATTAATGAACGCGAATTCCTTAAAATTTGTTTCATAGAGTTTATTCATTCCTTTATACATTTCATTTTTTGTTTAACAATGTTGTTATTTCCTCATTCATTACAAGATTTTTCCTTCCATATTGAAATATAAGGTGTAATATAATATAAAGTTGGTGCTTCTTCTACTCTAGAGAGATCATTTCAAAATCAAACCCTTGCATTTTTTCTACCTATTTTTGTTGCTCTTTTGATGACAACTTTTGCACCAAAATACACCTTACACTATCTGATTGCGCCAAGTGGCTCTCTATAGCCCAATATGGGGTAGGGGTCAAGCTTAAATGTTTAACATTTAACAAATTTAATCTAATGACAATGCTGGCCCTAATTAAAATAAAATAAAAATTAAAAAAAAATCTCCAACATTTAACAAATTTATTCTAATGTCAATGTAATAGCTAGTGTAATATATATGCAAGGCACAAAGAACCATGTGCAAAGAACCATGTGCAAAGGAAATATAAGATACAAAAAAAAATATTATAGATTCAAGATCATTCTAGCCAAGGAGTGGAGCTAGGTAGAATTGTTAAATTATCGTGAGAGTCATATTATTTTTAATTTAGTAATCAACACACATGAAGGTGTGTTTGACGCACATGATGGAAACACATATGTGCTTCTCTTCTTGAGTTATAACTTCAATTTAATTTAATTTAATTTACGAAGATATGATTAAGGGGTTTGATTTTCAAATATAATGTAATAGCTGGTGTAATAGATATGCAAGGCACAAAGGACCATGCGCAAAGGAAACATAAGATACATAAATAAATATTATAGATTCAAGATAATTCTAGCCGAGTGGAAGCTAGGTAAAATTGTTAAAGATGGTTTTGAGCCAAACTTGAGGATATTGGTAACAACAAGCATCTTGCATGAGATTGAAGCGGAGAATTGAGAAGTTATTGGGATCTAATGAGATCTAAAAAATAACATGGTATTTATATTTTCAAATTAATTTGGGTAGAGAAATTGTTGATTGCAAGTAGGAGTAGAGAAAGAAGAGAGAACCTATGGAAAAATCCTTGCAACAGTTAAGCTATAACAAATCTAGAATAAAAATTCCAATAGAGATTGAAAGTGAAGAGAAAAGAGAAAGTTCTTAGGATAAATTTGAAGAATCCATAAGTGTAGGGGAGCAAAGGAAGCTTAAGAGGTTTTAAAGAAGAGGACCAAAGGATACCAAACAACCAGGTTCAAGAGAGAATCTTGGTAAGGTATTATAGCAAGGTAAATTAGAATTGTTAATGAAGAGGCTTATTTGTAGATCACAGTGAGCATGGAGAAGCTCACAAATGAATAACTGAATATTAGTAAAGGAAGTTAGATGAGGGGTCGAGAGAAACAAAGCCACAACACGTTGAGAGAAGATGCTAAGATAGTTGGTAAAAATAATATGGGTGATGAAGAAGTAATGAGAGAGATTGTTTAGTTAAAAAAACAACTTGGTATGATGATGATAGTACTATTAAAAATCCAAAAATACTAGATTAGTGTATGGGAGATGAAGAAAAAGATAAAAAGGCCTATTAAGCAATTCTATTCAATGAAGTTAAGGCATATGATAAATATCTTATTCAAAGGAGTTAAGAAACTCAGATAAGTTGAGCATGAACATAATTGTTTTGAAGAAGTATTTTTCCTGTATGAACCAAATCATGGAATTAAAATTGGAGAGGAGCATGCTGATGAATGATATAAGAAGTCTTATAATAGAATCAAATTAGCATGGTAGAACCAAGGACTCTCATGTTTTTAAAGCTAATGAATTATGTGCGAATGTAGATTATGAATATGGAAAATATCAAGAAGTTGTCATGGAAGAAGATAAAGAATTATCTGATAAAGGAACATAAGATATCAAGACCAAGAAACATCCACACATAGAAAGAGACAACCAACAACACCCCCTAGGGGAATATTCAATGGGAATTACAGTTAGATGGCATGGCCAGTTAGTTGAATCTTGGGCAGAGATGAACTTGTATTCTATAAAATCTTGACACATTAAAAGTTTAATCAAAGAATTCTAGTTTCAGTACATGACAAATTTGTATACTTTCTGAGTATTTTCTAGTATTTTCATAGTCTAATATTTTATTTGCCTTCATAAGTCCCAATTCTAATTTTATTTTATGTTATTTATTAATTTAATTACATCATTTACCATACAATTTCTTAAATTTAAATTTATATTTGTGGTATATGAAAATGGCTTATAAACCTAAAATTTTAAGTCATGATAGCCATCCATCTTGACACTTCTTGAATAGTTTTTATTTTGTCTCGATCAATATGGAATCCACTCTCCTATCATAGATGTAATTTGCATCATAAGTAGTGTGAAAACCTTAGTGAAAACCTTAGTGTTGACATTAGATATTTACTATTTAAATCTTCGTTTATGGCGAATATTTACCATCATGCTTCACGTTGTATTGCATCGTAGAGCATGCAGTATTCCAAGCAGAATGTTCCATTTAAGTGCAATGGCTTCATGAGGCTAACAGACGAGTCAATTGTCGGCCACGCAATACAATGGTGGGCCCGTCCTTATAATACACACGTCGGCGAGAGCTGTCCCCTACGCCACAGACTGGACCAGGGCACCGGCCCTGCGATCCGGCCATGAGACTTCACGGGTAAGAAAGAAGAAGGAAGTAGATTGTCGGTGCTGCAACTAAAAGGAAGTAGTCCATAAATCCATTTGTCCATCGTTTATTTGAAATCAAATGAAGCAGTCTGTGAGGTGGAAAAATCTGTTTTAGGGTTTATGGGACCGCCTCATTTGTGGGTCCATAGAGTTGTAATTTCAATAGGGTTTGTGGGACCACCTCATTTACGGGTCCACAGAGTCACGGAGTTTTTAGCCATAAATATATGGTAACCCTTTATTTTTCACCAACAACATTCATTCATACACCTCAATTCACCAAGTTTTGCAAATTTGTTGTAGCAGCAGGAGAGCAGATCTCGTTTTAGACTGTAGAGTTCCAAGGCACTAGACGATAAAGGCGGCATTGGAACAATAGTAGAAGAAGAAGGCAGCCCAGGTCTATTTGGTTTCATTTATACTTTTTTCTTCTACAGCAGGAGCAGGTGACATTTTGTAACTTGGTTTTGCAGGAAAATTTGCGGATGGAGAAGGAGAATCGGATGAAATTTTGGTTTCCCAATGATACGCAGTCACCAGAAAAGGCTTCGCACGACGAATTCTGCATTGCTCCTGTAAAAGACTTCCCAGTTGCTACCAAAGAGAGGATGTCTGACTTAGTTCTGCCCTCAGATGTCTTGGTATGTTTCCGCATGCACTTTTCTGCTCTGCTATTTTTGGAGGCTATTCTGCCCTTCAGCTTTCTGGACTTGTTTTGCTGTAATTTGGAAGTAATGTGTTTGTTTTACAACACCACATAACAGGTACAGATTGTATTGAACCTCCGTCACGATGAACTGGAAGCACTGTCTAGCGTTTCGAGTACGGTCAGAGAAGCGGTAAGGGCTTTCGGCTCATTACAATTTCTAATTCAAGATCAAACATGTTAAATATAACTTTTAGTTGTTTGGTCTAATTCTATGCGAACCAGTAGAATCAATATAAATTGACCGTTGTCTGAACACAACTATTACTTAAATTTCTTGGAATTTATGGTTGGTGCAGGTTGCAAAGGCCAGAAAAATGCATTTTGATCATAATACTCCGGTCGGAAGATCATCGAGAGCGGGCAATGCCTGTAAAAGGCCAGGAGCACCGAAGCCAAAACATGTGTGGAATCCTAACAAGTCAATACTCACTGCTGATGATGTTGCAGAATTAAAAGCACCGCTCATATCGCTACGCAAAATGAGGCAACGTCACTGAAATCTCCCAGGCGGCAACAACGACATCAACAACGGATGGCTAAAGGTAAACCGTATATAAAAAAGGTAAATAGAGCATACATAACATTTATGATACCATCACATAAATGTTAAAGAGTGAGAAGCACATAACACCTAGGATACCATATAACACACATAATATCCATGATGCAGATACCTGCCTATATATTTTCTGTTATAGAATAGAATATATATATAAAATCAATTTTAATCAACCTAATATTTGACTAATTTTTAGTAATGGGAATAATGGCTCTTGGCTTTAAGAATGGTTCTCTCCATGGTCTATGGGTTTAGTGTCCTTGAACTCTGTATATTTAAATTTTCCCAAAGTCTTCACAATTTATAATTTGTTATGACTACTTATATGATGGCTCAATATTCTTATCTCATCATAAATTTATATCTTATTATTTGTGTCATACCATTTTGTTCTATTTTACTAATTCTTAATTAGAACTGCTTTAGTTTTTCCTTGCTATCTTGTGATGAGTATGTTTCCCAATTGAAACATAGTATCAGAGGAACCATTGGCAATGCCCTATGAGCATAATGGTGGAAACATCTTCTACTAGTTTCACATGCACCAATGGAGTTCCATGGTGTTTGCCTTTCACCATTGCTCCATTACTCATGTTGTGACCCAAGTGACATAAGTATAGGCATAGAATGTTTCACTGGTCTTATTTAAACACTCCAAAGCAACATCAACTAAAGTGCTATGATTACGCTTGAAATCCACATTGAAGTTTAGTTTGATGAGTCTATCAATGAGAGTGCCTTAATATTTGTTCCATAGAGTTCATTCTTTTCTTTATACACTGCATTTTTGGTTTAACATTGTTGTTATTTTCTCATTCATGGTGAGCTTCTTCTTGCCATATTAAAATAGAAGGCACAATAAAATATGAGTCTTCTATTATAGAAAGATCTTTTCAAAACCAAACCCTTGAATTTTTCTACCTGTTGCTAATTTGATGACAACTTTTGCTCCAAAAAAACACTTTAAGCACTACGATGGTTTATATTTATTTTAAAGTGTCTCTAAAAGAGATACTATTACCATTTTTAAGTAATGTTGCTTCCAATAACCCATAGTGTCTTTTATGTGTTCTAAAACTTGTTTTAGGAATATTTTCTTTCTTAATTTGATATGGTAGTATCCTAATTTGAGATCAAGCTATGTAAAATAGCCACTTGTCACTTCTTATGCATGCTCCCATGGAAGAATTGTCTATAGCTTTATTCTTGGTTTGAATATTATGAGAAAATTGCATGACTTTGATAAGATTTAGCGGATGTTTAAGGAAAAGCTCATATTTAAGCTCATGGTCAAAATGTACATTTGTTTACCCTTGCCAACTATTATCCATGTATTGAAATTTCACAATTAAATTTTCATGGTAATCAAATCAAACAATTATCATTATCATACACATATTGTAGTATAAATAATATTATCAATTATATAAATTAGTCCAAATGTGCATATATTATATGCCTATATTAATCTAGTTAAGTCCAAATATATATTAATAAATGAATTATTAAGCTGAGTAAAATTGAAGTTCTAACTATGTAAGACCAAAATATGGGATAAGGCATATAACAACCATGTAATAAAATCCATTTTGAATTTATTGTCATTCACATTCTACATAAAGTCACTCTAAAACATCTCTATGTCTTCCCAAATATAGGATCCTATGTTATATAGGTCTAACGAAAACTTTATTTCATTGATAACATGTTGAGGATATTATTTTCTTGACTATAATTATACCTATTTGTTAAATACCTTACTATGTGTTGACTCCATTCTATTAACCATTGTAATTTTGTTAATGAAAAATGTTTCTCCTATTACAATTTCTTGTCCTTTATGCAATGGCTTTACTTTTCACATGGTACGTTATCTCAAAGTTAGTTAATGAGAATCCTACCTCTAATATGACATTTAAAAATATTGAAATTATAATTCCATTCTCCCATCCTAGATTAATATCCCTTGATAAAAAACATAATAATAATATTCTATCATATAAATATAATTATGATAATAATAAGATCTTTACCAACCCAAACAAAAAGTTGGTGACTAAAATTTCTTTTCATTGTGGAGTTTGTGCGAGGCATTGGTTGCAACCCTAACATTAAGTAGGACCCATTGTGATGCATCCATGGTTTTTGATACATAAGGATTGTTGATTGCAACTTTATCTTGAAGAGGATTAGTTAGGTGGTTCTCATTATATTAGTATATGGATAGTAGAGATTGACTTTGATGATGCATTGTCGCCTACCTAGAGCAGAGTTTTGTGATATTTGATGACTTTGAATGATGGTTAAACTTGAGGTACCTCTAAATGTTGAAACACTAAGCCCATAATATTGGTCTAGGGGATATTGATGATGTGTCAAGTGGACTTGGTATGCCCCCCGGCTAGCTTTGACATTGTTTGATGGAAATTACTTGTTCCAAATCCTAGATGATGACAGTAATCCTTGAGATGACAAGGGAGGGATTTTACATCACCTTGGTGCCCCAACTCTTAACTTATTGAGTGCCACGTCACACCCCTCCTTCCTTTGAGGGTGACTTAGAGCACCATGTAAATGACATGTTCACATGGATTGACTTGGTTGTCTTACATAAGATCCTTGAGATGAATCTCAGAGTATTGAGTAGTCATTAGGGCTTATCACACCTTTTTGGGGCTTACTCAGCTCGTTTGGAGGATGACATCATGAATTGGGAGCACATACTCCCACACCTGTGGGATTTTATGTCACTTTGCTATGTTTCTGAGCTATGAGGTTGGCTTGTAACCTATTTCTCATGGAAAATTTGAAGTAAACTTCTCAATAGTGTCTTTTGTTGAATTATTTTAAAAAATAAGTGGGAAAGGCCTCATGTAAAATATCTTCCCCCACATTTTT
The DNA here is from genome assembly GCA_000404065.3 of Pinus taeda. NCBI lineage: Eukaryota > Viridiplantae > Streptophyta > Pinopsida > Pinales > Pinaceae > Pinus > Pinus taeda. The sequence continues at coordinate 283,351 of APFE031307364.1, read as the reverse complement.
CTTTTCACCATCATGCACATGTAATTCAAGCTCTTCTTAATTAGATTTTTAGAAGTGGATCCCCTTGAGCATCCCCACTTACTCATTCATTGTATTTCCTTGGAATTTTGTGCCATAAAGACTCTATACACCCAGGATAAGGTGTTAATAAAAAATGGTTGATGTTACCTTCTACTTTTGTTGTTTATGCATATCTAACAACCCTAAAGTTGTTTACCCTAGTTTGTCCCTAGTATCTATTTCAAATCATTTCTCCTTTCTTGTTGAGGATCATTTGGAGGGTTTTTCTTAGGTTTCTATTTGCCATTGCATGCCCTACTCATTATTTCCATAATATTTGTTCCATTGTTTGGGAGAAATTTACATTAGACTTGCTAAATAATACCAATACAAGTTCACCACTATCTTCCTTACACCAAAACCAAACTGACCTGTAACCTTGGAGGCGTAAGGCTCTCTAATTAGTTGCAATGACCCACTTGTAGGAACACATAGCCTATCCATCCTATAGAGTAACCTGTCTTGAAGATGGTAGTCAATTGTGTTGTCGCCATCACATGTGAATCTAGATCTGTAACTATTGAAATTACTTGTTCCAAATCCTAGATGACGATGGTAATCCTTGAGATGACAAGGGAGGGATTTTACATCACCTTGACGCCCCAACTCTTAACTTATTGAGTGCCATGTCACACCCCTCCTTCCTTTGAGGGTGACTTAGAGCACCATGTAAATGACATGTTCACATGGAATGACTTGGTTGGCTTACATAAGATCCTTGATATGAATCTTAGAGTATTGAGTAGTCATTAGGGCTTATCAGACCTTTTTGGGGCTTACTCAGCTCATTTTGAGGATGACATCATGAATTGGGAGCATGTACTCCCACACCCATGGGATTTTATGTCACTTTGCTATGTTTCTGAGCTATGAGGTTGGCTTGTAATCTATTTCTCATGGAAAATTTGAAGTAAAACTCTCTATAGTGTCTTTTGTTGAATTATTGTAAAAATAAGTGGGAGAGGCCTCATGTAAAAATATCTTCCCCCGCATTTTTCTTTTCACCATCACGCACATGTAATTCAAGCTCTCCTTAATTAGATTTTCAGAAGTGGATCCCCTTGGGCATCCCCACTTACTCATTCATTGTATTTCCTTGGAATTTTGTGCCATAAAGACTCTATACACCCTTTTAGGATAAGGCGTTAATACAAAATGGTTGATGTTACCTTCTAATTTTGTTGTTTATGCATATCTAACAACCCTAAAGTTGTTTACCCTAGTTTGTCCCTAGTATCTATTTGAAATTATTTCTCCTTTCTTGTTGAGGATCATTTGGAGGGTTTTTCTTAGGTTTCTATTTGCCATTGCATGCCCTACTCATTATTTCCATAATATTTGGTCCGTTGTTTGGGAGAAACTCACATTAGACTTGCTAAATAATACCATTACAATCTCACCACTATCTTCCTTACACCAAAACCAAACTGGCCTGCAACCTTGGAGGCGTAAGGCTCTCTAATTAGTTGCAATGACCCACTTGTAGGAACACATAGCCTATCCATCCTATAGAGTAACCTGTCTTGAATATGGTAGTCAATTGTGTTGTCGCCATCACATGTGAATCTAGATCTGTAACTATTGAATTTACTTGTTCCAAATCCTAGATGATGATGGTAATCCTTGAGATGACAAGGGAGGGATTTTACATCACCTTGATGCCCCAACTCTTAACTTATTGAGTGCCATGTCAGACCCCTCCTTCCTTTGAGGGTGACTTAGAGCACCATGTAAATGACATGTTCACATGGAATGGCTTGGTTGGCTTACATAAGATCCTTGAGATGAATCTCAACATATTGAGTACTCATTAGGGCTTATTAGACCTTTTTGGGCTTACTCAGCTCATTTGGAGGATGACATCATGAATTGGGAGCATGTACTCCCACACCCATGGGATTTTATGTCACTTTGCTATGTTTCTGAGCTATGAGGTTGGCTTGTAATCTATTTCTCATGGAAAATTTGAAGTAAACTTCTCAATAGTGTCTTTTGTTGAATTATTGTAGAAATAAGTGGGAGAGGCCTCATGTAAAAATATCTTCCCCCGCATTTTTCTTTTCACCATCACGCACATGTAATTCAAGCTCTCCTTCATTATATTTTTAGAAGTGGATCCCCTTGGGCATCCACACTTACTCATTCATTGTATTTCCTTGGAATTTTGTGCCATAAAGACTCTATACACCCTTTTAGGATAAGGCGTTAATACAAAATGGTTGATGTTACCTTCTACTTTTGTTGTTTATGAATATCTAACAACCCTAAAGTTGTTTACCCTAGTTTGTCCCTAGTATCTATTTGAAATCATTTCTCCTTTCTTGTTGAGGATCATTTGGAGGGTTTTTCTTAGGTTTCTATTTGTCATTGCATGCCCTACTCATTATTTCCATAATATTTGGTCCGTTGTTTGGGAGAAATTCACATTAGACTTGCTAAATAATACCATTACAATTTCACCACTATCTTCCTTACACCAAAACCAAAGTGATCTGCAACCTTGGAGGCGTAAGGCTCTCTAATTAGTTGCAATGACCCACTTGTAGGAACACATAGCCTATCCATCCTATAGAGTAACTTGTCTTGAAGATGGTAGTCAAATGTGTTGTCACCATCACACGTGAATCTAGATCTATAACTATTGAAATTGTTGCACATAATGTTGTCATTGAGGAAACAAGTGTCATTGATGTAAGAGGGTATTTCCAAGGTAGCAACAATATCATTCATGAATTAAAGGAAGAAGTATGATAATCAAATTTCTTGCATACCCTCATCAAGTGGAGTTAAGTAGGTTTGAATTTTATTGATTTTTTTCATAAGGTTATGATGTGTTGATGAATATATGGATAACATTATTGGATAGTTTTGGTGAATACCTTTCCAATGATATATCACACTCTGAGAAAATTCTCTTAGATGAGAAAGTTATAGCCATTTGAAAATCAATATTAGTTTAGGACCTAAGCTATGGAGCCAAAATCAAAAGTCACCAAATTTGATAAAGGTTGTACATGTTGAGGGTGGATCTCACACATGTTGAGGGCGGATCAATGATTGATGAGTTAATGAGCGAATTCAGACACACAAAATCGTACATTTTTTAATAGGGATAAAAAACGTTAAACTTTTGTGAATCTAAATTTGATCACAAAGTTCAAATATGCATGACATCTAACCACTCCTACTTGACTAATAAAGATGGCATGTGGTAGTATGATTGGTTAGAGGTGATGATGTAAGAGATAGTCTTGTGATCACACTTAGTACAATCCAATTAGCAAGAGGTGATGACATAAGAGTTAGTCTTGTGATGACACATGACACAGTTTGAGTGGTCAAAAGTGATGATGTTAGCAAGTGGAGTAGTGCCTTTAGGTTCTAACAAGTGGTAGGTACATATGGAAATTTTTGATTGGTTAAGTGTCCAAAAATTGTCGACATGTGGCACGCCTCATGGATTTTACATGGAATGATGATGTCATAATGCAAATGACCATGGACCCTAAGGATAGGGTCACATAGTCAATGAAAAAGGGTTGTGTGCTAAGTTCAAAGTCACATGTTTATAGTGAAATTGTAAGTGGGATAATCCATTTATTATATAGGGTATATTCGATGATCATTAATGGTTTTAATGAAATCTAATCAGCTCCTCGAAGCATTGGGTCTATGGCTCGACCCTTTAGGTGTTCATTCTTCTTGTGATGTTTGGTGTTTGATTCCCGTGAAGGGATGCCACCATTTGTTTTTAAGCTATGTGAATTTGGATATACAGTTGGTTATATGTTATGTTTAATGTAGTGTAGGTTAGGGATTTTAGTCCATTTAGACTTGGTCAACTTTTTTCATAGAGGGATTATTGGCACCCCAAATTTAACCCTTTTTTCAAATTGTTCGTCATTTTGTACATCCTATAAAGTGCTTTTTGGTAGAATGCACCTTGATTTTCTCATTTTTTAGAATGGTTAATTCTTTTATAGTTTTATATAATTTTATGTCTTTTGGATGTTTTTGGGCTCATCTTATAGGCAAAATGGATGATGGAATAAGCATGATGATTAGAGTTAAGTGGTGAATAACCTTAAAGGCATGAAAAGTCTAGATGATGTGTTTTTTAATTATTAGAATCATTGTTACATTTTTTGAAGGATTATGAGTATGTTACAATTGTTTTAGGTATAGAGAAAGAACAAGTTTCGAGAAGGATTTCATGTAACCATATTGATGAACAAGTTGGAACAAAGTATGGATAGGGTATGACATGGTTTTGACAAGAGTATGACAACAATAGTTTACTCATTTCGAATATTTATATAGATTGAAAAGTAGGTGGATGTACTTTGAAATATTATGAAAATAGGACCAAAAGAAGTTGAACAAGGAGATGGGAAATTCCATTGAGGTTGGTGCCTCAATCAAGTTGAAGCCTACAAGCTGAAGCTTATTTATCTTTGAGGTTGGTGCCTCAATCAAGTTGGAGCCCATAGTAGAACAATTTTTATAGTTTTTACTTTTTCTTAATCATTATGGAATCCTCTCTCCTATCATAGATGTAATTTTCATCATCAAGTAGTGTGAAAAACTTATGGTTGAGATAAGATATTTACTATTGGAATCTTCATTTATGGCGAATATTAACTACTGTGCTTTACATTGTTTTGTGTCGTAAAGCATGCAATATGCCAAGCATAATGTTTCATTTAAGTGAAATGGCTTCATGATTCTCACATACGAGTCAATTTTTAGCCACACAATATAATATGAATCATGGCGGGCCCGTCCTTATAATGAAAACATCAACAAGAGTTGTCTCGTAGGCCACAGACTAGACAAGGGTACAGATCGTCCAATCAGACAATGATGCTTCATGGGAAGAAGCAAGAAGGATATAGATGGGTGGTGCTGCAACTAAAAGGAAGTATCTCATAAATCCATTTTTTCATCATCTACTTGAAGTCAAATGAAGCATTCAGTGAGGTGCAAAAATATTTTTTAGGGTCTATGGGACCACCTCATTTGTGGGTCAATGGATTTGTAATTTTAATAGGGTTTGTGGGATCGCTTAATTTTGAGTGCACAAAGTTACAAAGTTTTTGGCCATATACATGCAAACCCTTTATATTTCACCAACAACATTCATTCATACACCTAAATTAACCAATTCTTGTAGAACTCATTTTAGACTATAGAGTTCCAAGGCAGTAGATGACGAAGGCACCCAACAATGAACGCGACATTATAACACAAGGTGAAGGAGATCGCTTAGGTCTATTTTGTTTCATTTAATTTAATTTTTCTAAAGCAAGAGTAGGTGAAATTTTGTAACTTAGTTTTGCAGGAAAAATTGTAGATGGAGAAGGAGAATCAGATTCAATTTTAATTGGTTCCCAAATGATATAAAGTCATTAGAAAAGGCTTCCCACCACGAATCCTACATTTCTCCAGTGAAAGCCTTTCCGGTTGATAGTTCTACTACCAAAGAGAGGATGTTTGACTTGGTTCTGCCTATAGATGTCTTGGTATGTTTCCGCATGCATTTTTGGAGGCTATTCTAGCCATCAATTTTCTGGATTTGTTTTGCTGTATTTTGGAAGTAATATGTTTGTTTTATGGCACAAGAGGTACAAAATGTACTTAATCTCCGTCACGATGAACTAGAACCACCATCTTGCGTTGAAAGTATGGCGAGAGAAGAAATAATGGCTTTGTGCTCATTACAATTTCTAATTCAAGATCAAACATATTGAATTCAACTTTTAGACATTTGGTCTAATTCTATGCAGACCTCTAGAATCAATATAAATTGATCATTATCTAAACATAAATATTACTTAAATTTCTTGGAATTTGTTGTTTGTGTGGGTTGTAAAGGCCAGAAAAATGCATTTTGATCATAATACTCAGGTCAGAAGATCACCAAGAGGGGGAAATGCCTGTAAAAGGCCGAGACCACCGAATCCAAAATGTAGCACCCCTCCCTTGCATATTTTGACTATTTAAATCTAAGATGAGAAAAGGTAGGTGTTATATGTAATGTGGAAGCAAATATGTTTTTTAAATAAATTAATAAATAAATCACTTGGGGAGTGGAGCACTAAGAGAAGAGATTCTTTCCAAATCCCATTGAGGAATGGGATAGAGATAAATATTTCATAATAAATCTTCTAGATGTGATTCTAGATAAGCTTGGATGGATTGGAGATAAATCACCATTGGCTGGATTAGAGATAAATATCCATCAAGGAAAAAACATAAAAGCATTGCGGGAGATAAAGGCAATCTTTTATGAGGAAAAGTCTCATGGGAGATAAACACGATATTTTTTAGAAAAGACCTAGGCAAATGGAAAAATCTGTAAAACCAGGATGTCGGTAATGGAAACTAAATCATGAAAGAGGGTATTAGATACCCATTGCATTGATTAATTGGAGGCGGTTGATCCATGGAAAGAGCCTCAACTCAGGGGGGGGGAATAAAAGGTGATTCATGGTTGGGTGGTGGTGCTCTGCTCTCCAAGTCATGTTTTAATTGCTTTCATGATGCATGGAATGTCTGTATGTTGTTTTATTCCCCCATCTGTTATAATTTCAATTCTCTAATTGAATTGTATGGAATGCTTATAGATGAGTAGATCTAATGACATTCTCCACCATTCTGGTTAGTTATTACTTGCATGGAAAGTGTTATCTCATATTTGTACATGTGGTGTTATTTGTAAGCATGAGAACAATTAAATGAGTTACATGTGGTAACTATACATAAGTGGACTGATCTGTGCTTATGTTTTTAGGAGTTGAGTTTTAGATAAATTCATGTGATTTTTATTGCTCTCCAAAGTGGGGACTTAGTAGGTAGTTATACTACTAGGGCCACGGAGACATTTTTAGTTATGCTAGAAATTACATGTGACCATTGTATATGACAACCATTGTTGAGTATGATAATGGTAGGGTGTTTATGTCTATGATTTCATTAATGTTGTTAAGAAATTAACTCTTTGGGATGGTCGTATATAGATTAAGGTGTGAAATTACCAATGGCATAAGTTATGGATATATGCAAACTAGTTAAGGGAAAATGTTCCTAAATGTTATAATCAAAGTTTCAGTGTTTTCTAAGCCATGCATGTCAAAAGAATGGTATCCTATGAGGCTAGTCTATTTTCTTTCACATGTTACATAGAAGGGACTATGCATGTAGGATTGTGATCAAGATTCTTAGCCATGTGGTCATGCTGGTTACCTTAAGTTCAAATCAATGTTCATTAAAGCCTGTGTGATGTTGGCAAAAAGTATTGGTGACTATATGCTGAAATTTACTCCTCACTTCCATTCGTAAAGTATGACAAAGGATGACTAACATAATGTCTTATATATGGACAAAGTCCACGTCATGGATCCACCTTATATAAATGATAAAACATTATACAATTATGGAATCCATGTACTCTTGCAAAGAGCCGAATCTTAAGTATAAAAGAAGAAACTTTTCCAAAATAGGGGGTATAGAGGCTAAATTTCCATGTAGGCTCAGGAGATACGTTACACAAAACATGTGTGGAATATCAACAATTCAAGACTCACCTCTGATGATGGTGCATAATTAAAAGTACTAACCATATTATTAGGTAAAATGAGGCAACTCCACTTAGATCCCACGCAGCAACAATGATGCCATAACAATATCAACCACAAATGATTAAAGGTTAAAATTATATAAAAAAGGGTAAATAGAGCATAGATAACAATTAGGATAGCATATAACACAAACATAACATTACATACATACATACATACATACATACATACAACATACATACATACATACATACATACATACATACATACATATATATATATATATAATATATATATATATATATATATATATATATATATATATATATCTATATATATATAATTTTAGTTTTGGTTTTAATTATCATAATTTGACTAATAGTTAGTAACGTAAATAATGACTATTGGCTTTAAGAATGGGTTCTCACCTTGGTTTATTAGTTGAATGCCATTGAACTTTACATGTTTAAGTTTTCTCAATGTCTTCCTAAATCAAAATTTGTTATAGCTACTCATTTACATGATAGCTCAAGCTTTCTATCTCATTGGACCAAGAGGCGCTCTAAAACCCAGTTTAGGGTGGATGGGTGGGTGAGTGTTAGATGTGTGAACCCAATTTAGGGTGGATGGGTGGGTGAGTATTAGATGTATGAGCAGTAGATGGGTGAGCATTAGATGTGGTATGTTATATGTGTAAGTGTTAGATGGGCGAGTGTAGTGCAAATAATAGTATTAGTACAACAAAAATAATAGTTATATTTAATGGAGCTCATACATATTTGATATTTACTGAATTACCAAAAGTAAATTGAATTCTTGGTAAAACTATTTCCACGGTAAATTGAATTTTCGAATGAATAGATGGGGGAGAAATTCAAATGGATATAAATAATTATTATACTTTGTGTACATATGTAGTTATAATTGTTTGGTCTTTCAAATTTCCAAATCTTTTTTCTTTATAAACTATTGATCTTATTTAACCATTAAAATTTGTCATATTGTCATATGTATCTTTCTCTGTAAACTAGTGATCTCTCTATAAACTACTGATGTGATATTTAACAAATTACCAAAAAAAAGTTCCAGTTTAACTCCACAAAATTTTTGGTAAATTGAATTTTTGGTAAAATAACTTCACAGTAAATTGAATTTTCAATTGAAGAGATGGGGAGAAATTCAAATCGATATAAAGAATTATTATACTACTTGTACATATGTGCATTATAACTACATCCTTGTCTCATCTTTTTAACAATATTGTGATATTTTATGACTAGTGAGTAACATAGATATTATTAGTTTAATTTTACTTTTTATAATATTTATTTTAATGAGTTCAAAAAAATTATGTTTATATGATGGAAAGTTAAAACGTAATATATAAAAATAGGGAGAATGATAATAATAATATATTTTTATTTATTAATTATTATTTTTTCTATCATAACAATTTCATTGAAAAGAATAAAAATATGACCTTATTAAAAAGTGAATCTGGAAAGATGAGTTATTATTTTGTTACTTTTTGGTTAGGAAAGTGTACTACTTGGTTTCAAATTTTAATTAACTTCCAAATAAAAGATAGATATAAAGTTTGGAAATATTTTTATTTTAATAAAATTAATATTATCTACACTTTGCAAATTTATGAATTTAAAATAAAACTAAGATTTTATAATATGCAAATAATAAAATTTCAAACAAATGAGCCTCTTTATATGAGAATTCCCATTTTGAAACAAGTATCTCTGTGTCTCTTTATATGACGATTCCCATTTTGAAACAAGTATCTCTTTACTAATTATAAAAAGAGTTTGCCATCCATTATTCTTACAATTCAGTACTAAGATCAGAGACACTGAGACAAAGACATGAGGACAAAGATACATTAATTTGAATACTATTTGGTCCTCTTCAACATCTTTAGAAATATTTAGAAGCAAAGCTAATACCTTGATCTCATATAGCATAGAGTGAAAACTTGTTAATTTTATTAAATAAATAATGGTTTGAAAAAACAAGAGTCTTAAAAAAATAATGTTTTTGTTTTGAGTATAATGTTTTTATTTTCAGTATAATGTTGGCTTCAGGAAAAAAAATCTTTTATAAATTTGTGTTTAATCTTTTGTAAATTAACTTTGTTTATAAATAAGATTGTAATCTTTGGTAAATTAACTTCTTAAATTTAGCTTTTGATCCTTAGTAAAATATATTTTAAATTAGATTAATTTTTAGAAATATTTAACATTAATTAAATCATTGTTTAAGCATTATTTGTTTTCTAATCTTTCAAAAATATTAACATCTAAATTAAATAATTTATTAAAATTAAATGCATTGATTTCAACATTATGTTGTGTTCTAAAATATTTGGAAATATCTAACATCTAAACTAAATGCATTGATTTAGCATTATGTTGTTTTCTAAATCTTTTCAAAAATATTTAACATCTAAATTAAATGCATTTATTTCGTATATGATGGTTTCTAAATATTTTAGAAATATTTATCATCTTAATTAAATGTGTTGATTTCAGCATTATGTTGTTTCTAAATTAAATGCATGGATTTAAGCATTGATTTTAGTGGATATTAAAAAAATAACTATTTCTAACAATGCATTGATTTCTATATTAAAAAAAATAATTATTTTTGACAATGCATTGATTTTAGCATTATGATGATTTCTAAATCTTTTAGAAATATGTATCATCTTAATTAAATGCATTGATTCCTATGTTACAGTAATTGACTTTACCATATCCTCTCATAAAAGCAAGATGAATAATGTGCATGTTGATGATATAAGAAGACATGCACGTGAACATGTTAAGCAAAAACAATAATGACAAATGGAAAATTTGGAATAAATGTATGACGCACAAAAAGAAGATAGAAGAAAAAGGAAAAGTGAAGAACAACGAGTAAATAATCAAGCATATCAAAGAGAATAGCAAGGAATATATGAACAAAGAAAGACACAACAAGTGACAACTGAAGAAAATGAAGAACATGTCAACACAAGTCGACAAAGGAAATCACCAGAAAGGACAACTACACAAGAAGAGGAATAAGAGAGAAGAGTCCGTCAAAGAGAATATCAACAAAGACAGACGCAACAAAGAAAAGAAGAGAATGCACAAAAAAAATAGTGACAAGTGTACAAGAAGAAGAAGAGAGAAGAGAACATAATAGACAACATCAAAGAGCATATAGAGAAAGAAAGATGCAATAAATAATGGAATAAAATGTACAATAAAGAAAAATCAACAACAAAATCTAGAGGATATGACTAATGAAGAGCATGAAGATCAAATAAAGGCACTAGAAATGACAAGTGTACAAGAAGAAGAGACAGGATAATGTCATAGACAAAATAAAAGAGCATATAGAGAAAGAAAGGCACAACGAAGAATAGAAGAAAATGCACAACAAAGAGAAAATCAACAAAAATATCTAGAGGATATGACAAATGAAGAGCATGAAGAAAAAATAAAGGCACTAGAAATGACAAGTGTACAAGAAGAAGAAGAGAGAAGAGAACATCATAGAAAACATCAAAGAGCATATAGAGAAAGAAAGAAAAAACAAAGAATAGAAGAAAATATACAGCGAAGAGAAAATAAAAAAAAATATAGTGCATAGGACAAATGAAGAGCACGAGGACCAAATAAATGAACTATAAATGACAAGTGTACAAGAAGAAGTAGAGAGAAGAGAACGTCATACACAATGACCAAGAGCATATAGAGAAAGAAGTAAGAGACAAAGAATAGAATAATATGCAAACAAATAGTAAATCAACTGAAAAATCAGAGGAAATGACAACTAAGGAGCATGAAGAACAGAGAAAAACACTAGAAGTGACAAGTAACGAACATGATGAACAAACAAATGAAATAAAAAATAACAAGTGCACAAGAAAAAAAATAAAGAAGAAGATGTTAAATAGAATATCAAAGAGCATATTGAGAAAGAACGACATAACAAATTATAGAAGAAAATGCACAACAAAGAGAAGATCAATAAAAAAATCTAGAAGAAATGATAACTAAAGAGCATGAAGAATGTAAAAAGGAATTAGAAATGACAACCAAAAAAGAGTAGGATGAGAGAAGAGCACTTCAAAGAGAATACCAAAGAGCTTATCGATAAAGAAATGCAAAACAAAGAATAGAAGAAAATTCACAAAGATAAAATCAACAAGAAATGGCAACTGTAAAAAATTGAAGAAAAGAGGAAATGAAAAAAATAATACCAAAGAGAATATTGAAAAAGAAAACTTGATCTAACCAACTCAAATGTGGTAAATGATGTAGAAGATATAAGTGTCCAAGCTCAACCTAGAACTCTTGCTGATATAGATATTGCACATCAAAGATTTCATTACAGGATTGATCGATTGGCTGAAGTTGAAAAATGTCATGTGTAAAGAGTCATATGCTAGCATTCATGTACTTAAGGCAAATATATGTCCAATGTGCATGATCAATCTTAACCCCTAAAACCACCCTAAATCCGTCTTAACCCCAGATCTATCAAGCATTGAAAGGGATGAAATATCTCGAGGTGCAAACTTTTCCTCAAGTTTTAAACTCAAAAAAGGAGGTTTGCACCTCGATATATTTGATTCCTCTCGGCATTAAGATGGATCTAGGTTGGTCATTAATTTATATGCTATTATTTGTGTTATACCATCTTGTTACATCGTAAGGCATTCCCTTTTAAGAATAACTTCCCTAGTTGCCACTTTGCACTCTTCTGTACCATCATATCTATTGTTAGACGACTGAAATTTCTTCCACCCTTAGATCCCACCATTTTAACTGTTAACCAAATCTAACCGTTCAAATTGTTGATCTTTACAATAATTATAACCCATGAGGATCTATCCATGATGGGGTTCGGTAAAGAATTAGAAATCTTAATTCATTTGGAAATCCTTGTGATAGAGAGGCTGGCAACTCTAGCTCATCAACAAGACGTACTAGAGATCAACATCAAGGATACCATTGACATTGAAGTTGAGCATTCCGATGATCTGAATTTACAATTGTGTGATAGTTAGGTTTAGATTTCTCTACTTTTAAATTAAAGAAAATAAAATACTGTAATGAAGTAGATTAGGTTGTAATTGTGAAATCTTCCATTAACCTGAATTTCCAGATAGGTTATAGTCACAGTTGAAAATTCTGCATGAGTTGTTCTCTATTTTACAATGGAGTCTGATAATTCTCTATTTTACAATGGAGTCTAATAATTAGAGTATGAGTACGTGGTTTGCAATAACTAAAACAAGACTTTGTAATCACCAAGTTTATGGTGACGTGGTTGTCGTTTTTGACTTGGTATTACATCAAATTTTGAGTAAGAATGTTGTGTTAAGAAAATAACATTCTAGATTTAGTATCAGACCGATTTACTTTGCATTGAATTTTGGATTAACAAAGTTGTGTTGGAAAGTAATGTTGTTCGATGCACATGTAGGTCTGGTTATCACATTTATCTCAACTGTGAAACTTTGCCATTTTCATTTTTACAGGTCAGGTTATCACATTTATCTCAACTTTGAAGCTTTTCCATTTTGATTTTTTTCAATGTATTTTGATATCTTTTATGAGATAATTATAAGGAAAATTTAGCAGTTAAATTTTATGATATAAATTGAATTTACCAATTGAAGCACACGGGGAGAGCTTAGTAGCTTAGTTGGTCATGTAAATCATTAGATTCAAATTTCATACCTCCACTTGGTTCAAACAAACATAAAACCATGAAGAAAAATAAAAATTGGGCTATCTTATTTTAAAAACTACCCAAAATTTTTATAAACACTATATCATTAAAGTGTCACAAATAAAAAGTACGACAAACTATTTTAGAGCTTACAAAGCCAAAAAATTTTATATTTTAAAATAATTTCTATCGTTAAAAATCTCCCAAAAAAATTATATAGTTTATGAGGTAATGTAAATTTTATTTCCAAATTTGTTAAATAGTTAAGAATAAACTATATCCTTGAAATCTGACAAAAGAAACCATAAACATGGTTTTATGATTGAAAGTCTTTTTTTTCCAAATTTATTAAAATAGTGGACGTGAATTTCTTTTTATGTGATATATAATGAATTTAATTTTAATTTAGTAATAATTTATTAATTATCATATGCATAAATAATTTTGATACGTATAATTTAATTAGTTTAGATTATATTTATAAATTCATATATATATATATATATATATATAAAAGATTAAAACTAAATTTCCAATACAATATAAATTGAATTTACCAATTCAAGCACATGGGGAGAGCTCAATTGGTCATGTAAAATAAAACTAAAATACTCAATAAGTAAAAAAACAACTTCCACTATAATGGAAAATAAAATGGAATATGTTTGTTGTTATTTTTAATTATAGTACAATGTCAATGATACCACTCTCATTCTTGTTGATGGTTGATATTGCAACCCAGTATGAACGACACGCCTTAATATCAATCTCAACCATAAATAATATAATTTTATGTCCATGTGAATCAACATAATTTTATATAGCTTTCTATAAAAACAAGGTAAATAAAATAAAAAAATAATCTTATTTTTTTTACTTTTGAGAGGAAGAATGCCGCATTCTTTACTTTTCAAAACATTTCAATACATGACTAAACTAAACTATTAAATATCCAGTTTAATTAATTTATTTTCAATATCAATTTCATATACATGTATAGAGAGAAAAAATATATTTTAATGTTGACAATGAAAAAAACGTTCCAATGTTCAAAGACAAAAAACAATTGAAAATAAAAACTTCATTGGAAATGTGTAATTAATTCAATTCTTGATATAAGGTTAATATGTGGCATTTAAAAAATATTAATAATTGATATAAAAAAATTTCATTGTGAATTATAAATAAAATATTTCACTATGTAGTCCAAGTAAATTTTCATTATTGAAGTGTATTTAAAAATAATATGAATAACAAAGAAACATTTCAAAGTGGAGAATGTGGTCCATAAATAAAATATTTTTATGTCAACTATGTATATAGCTATGTAAAAATGCATGTATATTTTGAAATAGGGCTTCTACAATTTTAATTTAATCATTAGTAATTATTGGGTGGGTGACTTTACAAGCTATTTGTAGTTTCTTGAATGCACACATCAGAGAATTGGAAACTAAAGCATACCTAACTTTATATGAGATTACATCTAAGTTAAGTTTTTTCTATCATATTTTTATGTTTGGTGGTTCTTACAATTATTTCCATCTCATAGAACATTTTTGTTACTTTTCCTTGCTAATAAGAAAGCAGAGAATCATTCCACCTTGTCCATAGGTCTCCCTTTACTTGAAAATTATGACTGCCACAAAGTTAAGAATTTGTGACTTCTTTTCATGTTAATAGCCATACACAATAGTAGTTGTCTAATGGACAAAATATTTCTATGATATATTGGATGTAAGATTCCTATCCAGGTTTCTCTTATCTTTGAGTTGGGCCAACCCAATATCTTGAGTTGACACCTTTTAAAAAATGGATACCTTGGATGCCAATTATAACAAAGGTCGAAGCATCATTGAAAAAAGAAGATGAAAGAAATTGATATATTATGAAATCGGGTATATTATAGTGAAAATCAACATCATGTTCCATGCTTTAATTTTCTTTCTATGAATTACAAAAAGGAATAGAAGCATGAATTTTCAAACTTGTTTAAAAATGGAATCTATTTAGCCTCTCAAAGAGAATTTTTCAAACAACCTCAACATGATAAAATAATGTAGAATGGAAAATTTCCTTTTAAACTCATGCTAATTTGTAATTATAATTAGCAATTCAATGTATGCAAAATTGAGGTGAAAATAGGCTATTTAAATTAGTGGTTGAGCCTAACTTACTGTTTAAATTACCTATAGGAAGTATGTAAGTATTTGAAAATTTCTGAAGAGCACATCATTTGCTAGACCAATTCACAAGTTGGTACCATCAAAGTAGAATCATTTGTCTAAAGAAACTTGCCCCCTGTATGTTGATGGAAATGTTATTTTGGATGTGTATTTAAGGTTGTGTAATATTGAGTCTGGTGAGTTGGAAATGTAGCTTGAATGGGTTGATGTTCTTGATGGATATGACAAACATGTATATGTTCATTCTGCAAGAGGATGATAGTGTATGGATGTTTGTGTAGACTATCTTTTGTACCTCTAATTTGATTCTAATAGAGTTGCCTTGTTGTGAAGGGTGTATCCAATATCATAAGCTTTTACCTCTTACTTTCTAAGGTTTTTTATTTCTTCCTTATAACTGAAGATTGTATATATTATAAAAATCAAAAGAAATCTAACTATAGTGGATTACCTTTGTATTTTAAGGCAAGTTAAGTTTATTCTTCAAGGGAAGATGTGAGAATTTGAAGGTTCTAATATTATGGTCTACAAGAATGGATGGGTTTCGGATCACATCATAGTTAAGTCTATTAAAAAAATTATGTGGTTAATTCGAAGGCAAATTTTAATTGTAACAAACATTGGTCATTATCGAGGATTAATATATGCTTGACCACATCTCCTTTGGACATATAAGTGCCATTTAACATGGTTGTGATTTACAAGTTGAAATATATTTACAACATGATCTTTGATTGGACATTGAATTCTTGCAACAATATTTAAATAAAATTTGTTTTTATTAAAAGAAACATATAGAACTTTGATATGCTTTGTGTCAGATTTACTAGATCAATCAATTCGCATGAAACCTGGTGTTCTGTAGCCTTACAATTGAAGGGATATTTCACATACAATTTGTTCATATATTTCGAGATGAAGTCTGATTGAGCATAAATGGATAAATTTCATTAGTTTTTATTATTTCACTAAGAACCACCCAATATTTAGCTAGAGTAGGAGAAAAACTCTTGGGAAATGCCACTCTAGGAATTCCCAAGGAGAAGAGTGAGTTGCATACATTGAAACACCATTTGATCAATGAAAATATACTCATATAATAATACTTACTATTGGGCCAACTTGAGCACAAAAGTAAAAATCAAAATTTCTAAGAGGGAAAATTTAGGGCAAAGAAAACATACAGGACCACCATTAACTATTATATAATTGATCCCACTAGATTCTATGGGGTCCAAGGATGTTGTGATTTATCCATCCCTTACTAACATTTCAAGTAATTTCAATTTTGTGCCGTGTGGGTCTTTTTTGGATTGATGTTATGGTAGTTTCAATGTTGTGCCTCGTGGGTCTTTTTTGGATTGTTATTATGGTTGTTATTTATGTGATGTTCATAATATTTTCATGTCTTATTGCTACGGAAAAATATCCTTATGCGAAGGATTTCATTTTTCATACTCTCCTTTATGCTAAAAATAATTAGGAATTGTAATAATTCACCTCACACAAGAAGAATTTTCCAAAAGAAAATACACTTAACAATAATAATTCTTGGAGGTTTGAAATAAGAGACATACATTTGTGGAGGAATTAGATTCTTAATGTTGTGGGGTTGAGACTCTTAGGAAAAGTTAGTATAGTTCAAGGTTTTGTTCCTAAGGTTTCCAAGGCTATCAAAATTAGAAATGAGGGTTTCAGTGCTCGTTATGTTTACCTAAGATTCACTATCATAATCTTCATAGATGTTTATATTTTCATTAATGCTAATGTAGGGATGAGAAAGTAACAAAGGTTACAACTGGGGTCCTAGGTGACTTGGCTAATACATTGGGTTGAAATTTTGTACCATTGTTGCAACAATATTCGTTTTACAATGAATTTATTGATGAATTCTTGTCGTGTGATGATCAACTGATTAAGGAGACTATGAAATAAGTTTGCATGATTGTGCATCAAGTTGTTTCAAGTTGATTGTGTCCAAAAGGTTTGGAAATTCATGTACTTGTTTGGTTGAGAGAATCTGGGAATTTAATTCCTACCTCTACTAACTTTTCATCTCTTCATTTCTTGGTAGAAAGATTATGAAATTCTTGCCCAAGTCTTCCTATTAGCAGGCCTCCAAGAGAGCTTAAACTACATTCATGATTATGAAAGAAAACTCTCAGTATTGATGTTCTATTAACAACTGATACATCCACCTTGGGGGATTTTTTTTGTTTGTTTACAAAAGCATCAAATGTTGGTTTTAAATAAGTAATGGGAATGTCAATATTGCATAACAAGAAAAAATTATCATTACTTCTGCCTTTTTTTATACCACTTTCTAAATGGACAAAGTGATTAATAATCCTTCTTCTATTACATCTACAAGAAATCACATTTTATTTCTTAGGCTCAATCTAGATGCATTAGCCAAGATGATCAAATATTAGCATCTACATTTCCACCTTCTTATCTTCCATGTCTTTCCCCTTATTAATTTGTTAGGTTAAATATCATTTATCCATTGTATTTATGTTTAGGATTGCTTCAAATCAAGAATGCATATACAAAATAATTTTTTGCAATGCATTAATAATTTGATTTGAATCATTCTTCCCTTTGCATTAATAATTTGATTTGATTTGAATCCCAAGCATGCCATTAATCTACTTTCCTAGTTTGTGTCTCATTGATTCAAATGGAATATAGTACTTATTAGTTTTTTTATTCCTTGACATTTAGTGCTCAATTTTAAGGGTTGTCTTTATCTATCTTGATTTATCATGGTGAAGTTCCATGTTGTACATAATAAGATTTTTTCTTTGTATAGTGGGATTTGTGCAATTTCTTCATGCTTAATATGAGCTATTGCAATTGATATGAAATTATTTCCATTGGAAATTCAAGGACAATGATTTTTCTGCAAAATATATATCTATGAATTCTCTTTAACTTACTCCTTGATATTGTTTTCATCGACGTAAAATATATGCAAATATTCTTGAATCTAGGTTCTTTCAGTATATAAGAGTATGCATTTCAAATGAATCTAGTTGAGGTATCTTAATTTGAAGTTCTGAACAAACTGTGAGTTTTTATGAGTATGCATTTCAAGGGAATCTGGTTGAGGTATCTTAATTTTAAGTTCTGAACAAACTATGAGTTTTTATCTTCTACTTTCACTTTGAGAGTAAAAGAAAAGGATGAATTACAAATGTCAAACATATCCTTGAAGGAAAACATGAATTTCATATGTGAGAGCCGAAATCCTAAAAGATCAATGCGCATTATATAGATGGATAACCTTGGATGGAGCCATGAAGAATCAGACCAAGGTTATAGCAAAGATTGTTGGCATTGAGTTACCTTAAAGCTAGTTTCCATAGCTCATAAGGACATTATTACTTAACATGGGTGGCCCACAAATGGAACCACCCACAAATCCCAAACATGCCATTATAGAAATTCTTGGATATCATTGTGAGGAGGTTGTTGCAGATAGTATTTCCCAAGATCGGGTGAATTCCATCCTTACAGTTGTTGTGCAAGGAATGAATTCATCTCGAATTAGCAATGAGGTTAGGCTTACTGCTATTCGAGCATTGCATATTTTTTTGAATTTTACTTAGATGAATTTTGATAATGATATAGAGAGGGATTGTCTTATAAGAGTAATGTGTGAAGTAACCTTGTCCCGAAAAGAAAGGAGTCAACATGTTTCTTTTGAATTCTTGGTGTTGATATATTCTAAAAACGAGTTTTGCTCTCCCGATACAATTTTTTTTTGAAAGAATGAATCTATGTTATTGGTGAAAAAGAGAGGGTTACTGTATATATATGGCTAAAACTCTGTAACTATGTGGACCTGAAATTAAGTGGTCCCACAAACCCTATTAAAATTACAACTCTTTCGACCTAGAAATGAAGAGGTCCCATAAACCCTAAAACAAATTTTCCCACATCACTTCATTTGACTTCAAATACACAATGAAAAAAATGGATTTATGTGCTACTTCCTTTTAGTTGCAACACTTCCCATCCAATTCTTCTTTCTTCCCGTGAAGTCACATTGTTCTCCACGCTATGGTCTACGAGATAGGTGTCGCAGATGTGCGTATTATAAGGACAGGCCCACCATGATGCACATTGTATTGTGTGGCTGACAATTGGCTCGTGTGTGAACATCATGAAGGGATTTGACTTAAATGAAATATTCTGTTGGGCAAACTGCATGCTCTATGACACAAAACAATATGAAGCATAGTAGTTAATATTTTCCATAAACAAAGATTTTAATAGTAAATATCTAATCTCAACACTTAGGTTTTCCCATGACTTGATAATGCAAATTATATCGATGACCGGGAAAAATAAAATATACTTAAAAAGTGTCCAGATGGATGGTGAGATTTATTATACAAGTGTCTAGATGGATGGCAAATTTTGTTATACTTAGCCCAGACATGGTATAATTCATTTAGTTTTTTCTTTAACTGGGTATTAGTTTGTCTTTGACAAAAAAATTATGATGATTATCCATAGTTTAACATTAGTAATTCAATTTTTATCAATTTACTATACAAGTGTCGAGATGGATGGCAGACTTTGTTATACTTAATGCAGACATGGTATAATCCATTCAATTTTTAGTTTAACTAGGTATTAGTCTATCTTTGAAAAAAAATTAGTTTGTCTTTGACAAAAAAATTACGATGATTATCCATAGTTTAACATTAGTAATTCAATTTTTATCTATTTATTTGTAAGGTGATTGGTTGAGGTCTTATTATGGGTTTTTTAGTAGCTTCCATTTCTATTAGTTACTAATATTTTGTTTCTGTTTTATTTCCTTTTTGTTTTTTGTTGAGTGGAATTGGCAATGGCAGTGGTATTGTACTCGCGTCTAGGAGGAACCGCCCAACCCGCAAGAACGACCCTCAGGTAAGACGAGGCTTGAACTCATGACCTGCAAAGCACCATAGATGACTTAACGCATTGTCCAATGGCCACGAGACCAAACCTCTGCAGGCTCATTTTATTTCCTTTTGATTTGATTTAGATTTTTCTTTTTCTTTTTCTTTTTCTATTATTTCTATTTTCATGAATTATAGTTTTTTCACAACATTTTCAATTTAAGGCCACTTGTTATTATATTAGAAACATACTTTAATAAATTTTAATTATAATAATTATATATATTAATAAATATAAAAACACATACATATATAGATATATGTATTTTAATATAAACGATATTTAGTTAATCATATTTTTTTAATTTTTGGTGATGACATTCAAATATAATATTTATTAGTTATTTTATTTTCGTGATGAAATCTTTGTATTTATTACCTTTTTGTTTCATTAAACTATAATTAAAAATGAGCACCAGGTACTAGGTTTAAAATTTTATGTTTTATAAGTCATTTCATATAATAAAAAATATTAAATTTAATTAAGAAATTGTATAGTAAATTACTTAATCAATTTTAAAATTAATAAATATAATAAAATAAAATAAAAAATTGGTCATATTAGAGTAAATCATGTGTTACATCTCTTTGTATTTTTCATATAACATCAGTCAAAAAACATTTGTCCATGTGTTTATTGTTTATCAAGTCATTAAAAAGTATAAAATATTAATAAGGCATTGTCTCATGAACTAGGTATTCAAATATCTAGGATGATTTATAAGTCACAATGGTGTCATACTAATTTTATTTGGACATTTTTGTGATTTGGGTGTGATATATGCATATACCATTTATAAGGTCTATGTTTACTAAAGGGTTCTATGACATGGATCCTAATATCCATAGAAAAAGGTTAATAATAAGTCACTAGGAAGGAGCCCTCAATGAAGACGAGAGATAATTTATGATGTTAGAAGTTCAAGTAATTGACAATATTTCCTTAGTCATGATCACTCCTAAGAGAAATACCAACCTCTTTTTAAAGTGACTTTAAACTTATGGCAACACAAAATATTATGAGGCAAGAAAAGGAAATGAAAAAATAATATAAAAACATAAGAAAATTAATAACTAATATTATCACAACCTATTTAATGTGACAACCATCGCATTTATGCTCATTTTTCTAATTTGACTATAATGTTAGAATGGGCATATGAGCCATGACTAGCTGATATATTGTGATTTAAATATTTAATTTTAATAGTCTATTAAAGGGGAGAATGGCCTTTCAAATCCCAAAATTTGATGGAGTTTGCTTGATTGGAAAGCCATGAAATCAGCCTTGAGCTTAAACACTAAAGTTATTGAGCCATTTATTTCCTACCCAGTTGAGCTACTTATTGATGGTTAATTTATAAGATGTGATTAAAGGAAATGGAGGAAAACACAATGCACTTTTCCCCTATTCCATCGAGGATATATGACAACAAACTCTCAAACACACAAAGGGACACTAGCACAAAACATATAAATGCACAACTGAAGAGGGAGTGGGCTCTCTCAGGAGGAATAGTATATTGGCTCTAAGTTGACTCTCGTTGGTTGGTTCACAGGTTTGCTAGTTATTTGGTTTGTCGATTTTTGAGGGATTTCACTGATGATCATAGAATACAGAGTTGTGTCTCAGATAGTATGTAGAGCCCTAAGTATGAGTTATACTCGTGAGAATTTTGGGTGAATACCTAGTTAACTATGAGTGATCCCACTAGATTATTTTATTTAAGCTTGTGTGGTTAGTGCTAGAGGCTCAATGGATGACTAAATCACTATGGTTGTTTTTGTATTGTTGATAAACCACATTGATAGGAAATTATAAGTCATAGTGCATTCTAAGTAGCCAATAAACCACTTAGAAAGTGGACATTAGATCCCTATGGTACTTTCTATGAAAAGACGGTTGATAAACAACTTTGAAAATGGATTTCAACTCTTGAGACTAAGAAATACCCCATATAAACCTTGTGTGAATCCCTATAAATGAACTTGAAGGAAAGAGTGGGACATTATGGTGTTTACTGCTAAGAACAACTCATAAAATGCTCTAGTTCTTATTTTCAGTACAACTAATAAACCACCTCAATGCTGACTATTAGAGGGAAGTTGATAAATCACCTGAGTAGTGGGCTTCATGTTCTGAGAGTTAAACCGAGAATTTGGTGTGAATTCCTTAAATGAATATTTCCTCAAATAATGGATCCAGTGCAAAGGTGATCAAATGCATGAAAACTATTGTGTAGCTAGCCTATGGTTGGGTGGAGAGTGGAAGTCGCTCCTCCACTTTCCAGTGAGTTCAATATATATATATAAGTATATTACAGTTTCATATTTGAATCATGAACCATGATGTTCAATGTTATGCTTATGACAAGTATGAGATCTTGTGTGTCTATGATTATTAATTAGTGTCTTAACCATGTTATTCAATATTTAGTTCATGATTGATATGAGAAACTATGCATTATGCTTTCTTAGTTGACAACAATGGATTTTGAATATACTAGTTCAATTTTGCTCTCAAAGGATTAACAATGTGTGATAGATGGATAAAAAAAATTCTTGTACAATTATGAGTATGTGTGTCTTAATTCTTAGTTAGTTCATATTCATTTCCCTATGGAAAAGTTGAAACAAATTGAAAGATGTGCAAGGAATTCATCGTGGTTTATTAGATATTTCATTGAATTGATGAAATAACTAGAATAATTAGAATAATGTGTTTTTACATAAAACATGATGAATGGTATGAACGAGATTAATTAATAATATTCTTAATTAAGATGCTTAATCAATGTTTAAGCATTATTTTAATCGTACTAGCCCATGAAGATGCAAACCCAGAGAAGCATTTCCTAGTTTGCACAAATGCATGCAAGGAATGACTACGAGGAATCGTGATGCAAGAAGGACATGTAATTTCTAAGAATAAAGGAAACTCACAAAGCATGAGAGTAACTATGTGAATCATGAATTGCAACTCGAGGAAATTGTGCATGCACTAAAGATGTGGAGGCACTACTTGCTTGGTAGAAATTTTGTGTTGATGTCAGATCATGGAGGATTAAGATACTTGTTTGATAAGACTAAGTTAAATGATAGGCAAGATGGATGGTTGGATTTGATTAGGGAATTTGATTTTGAAATCAAGCCTATTAAGGGGAAGGAAAAGCACGTAGTGGATGAAATTAGTAGAAGTATACAAGTACTTCACTTGCAAGCCATGAACACTCATGACATTCACAATAATGAAAAGACTAAAGAAGCATTACTACATGATGAGGATTTCCAATATGTGAATGAATGATTATAAAAAGAACCAAAGGGAACAGTAAGAAATATTTACAAGTTGACTATAGATGGTACTTTTTGTTCAAAGATAGATGGTATGTACCTTGTGCGATCAACTTGAAAATAGTCATAATGGATGAGTTTCAAGAAATACCTTATTTGGGCAATCTTCCTTATTAGAAAATTATAAACATAGATAATCTATATTAATGGCTAGTAATACAGAAGGAAATGACTAATTATATTTCTATATGCCTAGAATTCCAACAATATCAAAGTCAAATGCAAACATCCAACGGGATTATTACAACCAATTCCAATCCTTGAGTGGAAATGGGAAATCATATCTATGGAATTCATCAAGGGATTTCCAAATACATCCAAACAACATGATGCCATTATGGTGGTACTAGAAAAATTGAGCTATGTATATTTTCAAGAGTTGTAGCAATGTGTAAAGACCGAGACAAAATGTTAGACTTGCATCATTGTGTGAATAAAAGAATCAGAGTTACAATGATATGATATATAGAGGAATTACTAGAAATTAAAAAATACAAAATAAAACTATAGCCACACTACAATGCATAGAAAATGCCTAGCTAAGGAGGGAGGCCTACCTCTTTAGAGGAGGTATTGGTTAAAGTAAAGTCAACATGATATCTAATCAACACACCAAAATGTAAATTTGTATTGAAAGAATTAAATTACAAATACAAAATTGTTTTCATATTCAGAGTGATTGATTCACTACTAGGTGCATCTCTTATTGTCCTACTTATACAAATATTTGAAGTATATTAATATTTTTATGGGAATTAATGAAGTTCTGAGTGTTCTATCCAGTTACTATGAATTTCCTTCAGAAGATATAAATTTAGACATATGCTAGTGTTGACAGCGTTGGACCCACCAACATTCATGGGATTTACCCGATATGAAGTACCAATTAGACCTCACACCATTTGGTGTAGGTGTCCCATCAGAAATATAGACCGAATGCTGATGCAATTGGTTTTAATGCTGTGCCTTGGCTGCAATAACACATAGAGTGATCTATAGTGACTTTGGTGAGAACAAGTGTGTGACCCTACGGAGAGTTAAGGGCGATGCATGAAGGTTCTGCCACACGAAAGGGAAAATGAGTGAGCCACATAAAACCATGTAACAATACATAGCTTGAAAGGAACGAACAAGAATAAATGACATCACAAACTAATATGCAAAATAACTCACAAGTTAACAATGATGAATTAAACAACAACACACATTCACCAATATTTTTACTAATGCAAATGAAATAGTTTATAAGTATAAGAATAAGTTAAATAAAATATATTACAAACAGAATGAGAATAGTCATGTTTAATTTACAACATATGCATGAAAACATGTCAGCTATGAACTTTTTATTAAGTGAAAGTTGCAATCATATGTGCACCATTGATGGACCACTATCCCCAAAAGTGGAATGTGAGGTCAACATCACCTGCTCCAAATAAATTTACTCCCTCTATTCTAACCAATTTGGATAATGGTTAGAATCTATTCTATTAGATAATTATACATATAGTTCCGAGGATACTGATTTATACTTTTTCTTCTTCCAAGGATTTTTACAACAATGAAGCGAGTGCAAAATAGTGAAAATGGGAGAGGAAGACATTGTTGATTATCATGAAGGAATATGTTAGGAAATTATTTCTAAAAAATAGCCTTGCAAATTTTGTATAGAATTAAATCGTCTTTGTTGTTATAGAAATTAGTTATCAATCTGATTATGAATAGGTTTTATACCTTGTTAGGCATAAAAATACACCCAATAGGAATAATGGAAGAACATATATTTTTTTATGTTATCTATGAGAATTTTATAGTTTGACATTTAATGTTGCATCTTAAAATATTGATTTGATTTCTCCTATTTATCATAAATGTGCATATGTATTTGATGTCAATGCAAATAAATCCTTGTATTTCATAAAACTAGTGTAATCAACAAAATTCATTATTTCTTGGTTACATTGGAAAAATAATGTTACCTAGCCTTATTATTGTTGATAGTTAGAGAAGGAAAATTGTATATATTAAGTATCTTTTGAGGCAATAGAACAAATGTTGAAGCATGTGTTTTGAGCCATTTTAATTTATAATTCATATGATAGGACCTATAATAAATCAAATCCTTTACATTTTAACTACCTTATCAAATCCAAATGAGAATGATATATTTAATAAACAAATTTTCCTAATGTATAATTTCTTGATGGTATTCAAAGTATGACCAAATAGGATCTTTTTTTTCTTGTTAGTAGGTCGTTTATAAGGAGATGAAACAAGGTATGATACTTTATTCCTCATTCATAGCACAAGAGAATAATAAATATCCTCACTTCTAATAATATTTTCTTTTAGTAGTAATAATATCACTTTGTTCAGTATGCATTCCATTGTACAATATAATGTCCTCCACTCTTTTGTTTACTAAAGATCTCTGAATTCCTTTATGAAAGTCTTGTTGCATTAGTATTTCTTTTCCCACAACTTGTTCATTTAGGTTTATATCCATATATTCCAAATTTCAACTTTGGTTATTCCTTAGTTATTTATTCATATTTCTCATATTTAAATGAATACGCCTTTGTTTATAATTATATATTTGTTTCTAACACTCTTTAAAAAGATATGAATATAGATTTATGTGTAGTTATAATAGTCATGTGAATATATATATATATATAGTTAGTTAGTTAGTTTGACCTTCAAAGTGATCATAAGTAGTGATGATATATTTTACCTAAAATTAAGATGAACCTCTGGTCCAAACAATCAAATATTTCATATTTATTCTATAATTGATCTACAACATGTCCACATAACTTTATTTCTTATGGCAATTCCATGTTTTTTTTGTAATATAGTATATTTAACATATTAACTTATTGGATTTTTCCTACGATCACATATTCAATGTATTTTTATTTTTATTAAAGTATGGTTCTTCAATTATTTATGTTATAATTAAGCTTCAAGGGTGTTCTTAGTCAAGCCAAGAAACACATTCCTGTGGCCATGTTTACCATATTGTGGTAATGGATCCAACGATTCAGGTGCCTTACAGAAAAATTGATGGTCATTATATGATTAGGGTTTTGGGCTCGTTTTAATATTGTTGCTTTGGGTTCCACACCTCCATTGCATTTCTCATTTTTAATTTCTCCTTAACTATGTCACTTTGTAGCCATGGTTTTACTCCTTTTTCAACATCTCTCCACCTTTCTCAATTGATTAACGCTATAGGTGGAAGCTCAATGTGTAATTTACCTCCATCTGTCGTTCAAAGATTAGTGACTTTAGATTGCTATCAATTTTAAAGACTTTTCTTCTACAATGTGTCAACAACACTCTTAAAGGTAAAGATGCTTAACTCCGCAACTTGGTTATATATTCATGGGTTCTAGTTAAAAGTCAGTTTACGACAACTATACAAAAAAACATAAGTTTTATTCTCAGCCATTATTCTGGTAGGTTTTCTAGGTTGTTTTATTTTATCGCGAGGTTTTGTTGCAATGGTTATAATTTTCATTAAATGAATACCCCTTTGTGTATCATTATAAATCTGTATTCACACTCTTTAAAAATATATCTTCAACGTTAGTGCTTCAAACACCTTGTATCCTATAGTGAGTAGTTTCTTGCACATTTTCAAGGTTGGTGCCTCAATCAGGTTGTAGCCTACCACAATTAGTTACTTGTATATCATGCGGGTGGGTTCCTATAGTATGTCATTTCTTACAAATATATTCAATGATATGAAGAAGAAGAAGAAGAAGAACAATTTTTGGTTTTCTCCCATAAAGGTTTCCACATAAAAACTTGTGACCTCTAGAGTTGATGTGATGGCTTCATGAAGAATTGTTGATGTGTTGATGAATTCTTTGTTGTGAATTTTCTTTTATTCTTTGTTGTGTATTTCTTTATCAATAATCTCTCAAGTATTCTCTTTGACATGGTCTTCTCTCTTCCTACTCTTTTCAGGTTGTCATTTCTGGTTCCTTTGTACATTCTTCATGCTCTTTAGTTGTAATTTCTTATAGATTTTTTTGTTCATTTTCTCTTTGTTGTGCATTTTCTTCTATTCTTTGGTGTGCCTTTCTTTGTCAATATGCTCTTTGATATTCTATTTAATGTTTTATTTTTTCTTATTTTTCTTGCGCACTTGTTATTTTTAGTTCCTTTCTCTGTTCATAATGTTCTTTGGTTATCACTTCTATTGTTTTTCTCTATTCTTCATGCTCCTTAGTTGTCATTTCCTCTAGTTTTTTTCTATTGATTTCCTATTTGTTGTACATATTCTTCTATTCTTTGTCGCTAACGTCTTTCTCTATATGCTCTTTGATGTTGGCTATGAAATTCTCTTCTCTCTTCTTCTTCTTGTACACTTGTCATTTCTAGTGCATTTATTTGGTCTTCATGCTCTTCATTTGTCATATTCTCTATATTGTTTTGTTGATTTTCTCTTTTTTGTGTATTTTCTTCTATTCTTTGTTGCGTCCTTCTTTCTCTATATGGTCTTTGACGTTGTATATGATGTTCTCTTCTCTCTTCTTCTTCTTGTACACTTGTCATTTCTTGTGTCTTTATTTTGTCTTCATGCTCTTCATTTGTCATATCCTCTAGATTTTGTTGTTGATTTTCTCTTTGTTGTGCATTTTCTTCTATTCTTTGTTGCGCTTTTCTTTTCTCTATATGCTCTTTGATTTTGTCTATGAAATTCTCTTCTCTCTTCTTCTTGTACACTTGTCATTTCTAGTGCCTTTATTTGGTCTTCATGCTCTTCATTTGTCATGTCCTCTAGATTTTGTTGTTGATTGTTTTGTTGTTGTGCATTTTGTTCTATTCTTTGTTGCATCTTTCTTTCTCTATATGCTCTTTGATGTTGTCTATGACATTCTCTTCTCTCTTTTTCTTCTTGTACACTTGTCACTATTCTTTGTTGTGAATTTACTTCTATTCTTTATTGTCCCTTTCTTTGTCAATATTATCTTGGATATTCTCTTTGACGTTCTCTTCTCTCTTCTTCCTCTTGTGTGGTTGTCTTTTTTGGTGATTTTCTTTGTTGACTTGTGTTGAATTGTTCTTCATGTTCTTCAGCTGTCATCGGCTGTGCCTTTCTTTGTTCATATATTCCTTGATGTTCTTGATTATTTTCTCGTTGTTCTTCACTTTTCCTTTTTCTTCTATCTTCTCTTTGTTCATCATACATTTCTTCCAAATTTTCCATTTGTCATTGTTATTTTTTCCTAACATGTTCACGTGCATGTCTTCTTATATAATCAACATGTACATTATCCATCTTGTTTTTATGAGAGGATATGGTAAAGTCAATTACTGTAACATAGAAATCAATTCATTTAATTAAGATGATATATATTTCTAAGAGATTTAGAAATCATCATAATGTTGAAATCAATGCATTGTCACAAATAATTATTTTTTAATATGGAAGTTAATGAATCGTCACAAGTATTTTTTTTAATATCCACTAAATTCAATGCTTAAATCCATGGATTTAATTTAGAAACAACATAATTCTGAAATCAATGCATTTAATGAAGATGATAATTTTTTCTAAAAGATTTAGAAATCATCATAACGCTAGAATCAATGTATATAATTTAGATGTTAAATATTTTTGAAAGATTTAGAAAACAACATAATGCTAAAATCAATGCATTTAATTTAGATGTTAAATATTTCCAACATATTTAGAAAACAATATAATGTTGAAATCAATGCATTTAATTTAGGAATTAAATATTTCTAAAATATTTAGAAAACTAGGTAATGTTGAAATCAATGCATTTATTTTAGATGTTAAATATTTATAAAAAAATTAAAACTAATTTGAATCTAATTATAAGGATCAAAAACTAATTTAAGAAGTTAATTCGAAAGATTAAAAATCTAATTTATAAAAGAAGTTAATTTACTAAAGATTAAAAAATAATGTATAAAATATTTTCTTTTCCTAAAGCCAAAATTATACTCAAAACAAAAACATTTTATACTCAAAGAAAAAACATTATTTTTTTACATTGTTGGTTTTTCAAACCATTATTTATTTAATAAAATTAATAAATGCTATATGAGATCAAGATGTTAGCCTTGCATTTGAATATCGCTAAAGATGTTGACCAGGACCAAATAGTATTCAAGTTAATATCTCTGTCTTCATGTCTTTATCTCAGTGTCTCTTATTTTAGTAGTGAATTGTAAGAATAGTGGATGGGGTCACTTTTTATAGTTAGTAAAAGGGTACTCGTTTCAAAAATGGGAATCATTATATAAAGAGATACCCCTTATTTTAGTAGTGAATTGTAAGAATAGTGGATGGGGGACTCTTTTTATAGTTAGTAAAAGGATACTCGTTTCAAAAATTGGAATCGTCATATAAAGAGATACCAGTTTGTTTGAAATTTTATTATTTAGATATTATAATTGTTAATTTTATTTAAGAGTTATATAACTCTCATCTTTTATAGTTAAAATTAATTAAAATTTGAAAATCAATATCTACGATTTCCCCCACGAGAAAGTGAACAAAGTAATAACTCATATTTACTAGATTCACCTTTTAATAAGGGCATATTTTATCTTTTCAATGAAAATTGTTATAATAGAAAAAATCACTAATAAACTAAATATATAAATAATAAAATTAAATAAAAATTATAGTTTTTATTTATCATTCTCCACTATTTTTAAATATATTACAGTCTTAAACTTTAACATCATATAAAACAACATTATGTTTAAACTTATTAAAATAAAATATTATTAAAAAAAAAAATTTAAAACTAATAATATCTACGTTACTGGCTAGTCATAAAATACCACAATGCTGTTAAAATAATAATACATGGCAAACAATTATAATGCACATATGTACACGCAGTATAATAATTATTTATATTTATATGAATTTCTCCCCAACTCTTCATTCAAAAATTCAATTTATTGTGGAGTTATTTTTACCAAAAATTCAATTTACCAAAAAAAAATTGGAGTTAAACTGGGATTTTTTTTGGTAATTTGGTAAATATCAGATCAATAGTTTACAGAGAAAGATACATATAAAAAATTTTAATGGTCAAATAAGATCGCTAGTTTATAACGAAAAAAAACGTTTGAAAATTTGAAAGACCAAACAATTATAATGCACATATGTACACGCAGTATTGTGTGGCTGACAATTGACTCATTTGTCAACGTCATGAAGGAATTGAACTTAAATGAAACATTTAGCTTGGCATATTGCATGATTTATGACACAAAACAATGTAAAGCAAGGTAGTTAATATTCTCCATAAATGAAGATTTCAATAATAAATATCTAATCTCAACCCTAAGGTTTTCACATTACTTGATGATGCAAATTACATCTATGATAGGAGAGTGGATTCCATATTTATTAGGGCAAAATAAAAAAAATATAAAAATTATTCTACTATGGGCTGCAACTTCATTGAGGTGCCAACCTCAAAAATACATAAGCTTCAACATGTAGGTTCCAACCTGATTGAGGCACCAACCTCAATGGAATTTCCCACCTCCTTCAACTTCTTGTGGTTCTCTTTTCATAATATTTCAAACTACATCCACATAAGTTTCAATCGATATAAATATTCAAAATGAGTAAACTATTGTTGTCATACTCTTGTCAAAAACACGTCATATCTTGTCCATACATTGTTCCAACTTGTTCATCGATATGGTTAGATGAGATCCTTCTCGAAACTTATTCCTTCCTTATACCCAAAACAACTGTAACATACTCATAATCCTTAAAAAAATGTAACAATGATTCCAATAATTAAAAATACATCATCTGGACCTTTCATTCCTTTAAGACTATTCACCAGTTAACTCTAATCATCATGCATCTTCTAGAACCCATTTTGGCTATATGATGAGCCCAAAAACTTGCATAAAACATATAGAATTATATAAAACTATAAAAGAAATTAACCATTCTACAAAATGAGAAACTCAAGGTGTATTCGACAAAATAACACTTTATAGGATGTACAAAATGATAAATATTTGAAAAAAGGGTTAAATTTGGTGCGCAAATAATCCCTCTGTGGAAAAAAGTTAACTAAGACTAGATAGACTAAAATCCTTGACCTACACTACAAAAAACATAGCATATGACCAACTATGTAGCCACACAACTTAAAAGAAAAATGATGACAACCCTTTGCAGGAATCGAACACCAAATATCACATGAAGTATGACCACCTGAAGGCTCAAACCATATACCCAATACTTTGAAGAGCTGATTAGATTTCATTAAAACCATTGTTGATCATCCATTATACCCTATATAATAAAGGGCTTATCCCACTAACAATTTCACTATAAGCATGTGATTTTGAACTTAGTGCACAACCCTTTTTCATTGACCATGTGACCTTATCCTTGGGGTCCATGGTCATTTGTATGATGACATCACCATTGCATGTGGAATCCATGAGGGGTGCCACATGTCAACAATTTTTCAACACTTAACCAATTAGAAATTTCCATATGTACCTGTCACTTGGTAGACCCTAGAGGTACCACTCCACTTGTTGACATCATCACTTTTTACCACTCAAGCTATGCCATGTGTCATCACAAGATTGGCTCTTATGTCACTGCCTCTTGCTAATTGGATTGTGCTAAGTGTGATCACATGACTATCTCTTACATCATCACCTCCAACCAATCATACTGCCACATGTCATCCTTATTGGTCCAGTAGAAGTGGTTAAATATCATGCATATTTGAAATTTGTGATCAAAGTTAGATTCAAAAAAGTTTCATGTTGTTTATCCCCATTAAAAAATGTGAGATTATGCATGTTCAAAGTCATTAATTAAATCATCAATGGTTGATCTGCTCTCAACATGTGTGAGATCCAACCTCAACATGTGAAACCTTTAACAAATTTGGTGACTTTCGGTTTTTGCTCCATAGTTTAGGTCGTAAACTAATGTTGATTTTCAAATGGCTATAACTTTCTCATCCGAGAGGATTTTCTCGAAGTGCGATATACCGCTGGAAAGTTCTTCACCAAGACTATCCAATAATGTTATCCATATATTCATTAAGACATCACAAACTTATGAAAAAAATCAATCAACTTCAAACCTATTTAATCCCACTTGATGAGGGAATGCAAGAGATTCAACTATCATACTGCTTCCTTTAATTCATGAATTATATTGTTGCTACCTTGGACACCCCCTCTAACATCACTGTCACTTGTTTCCTCAATGAAAACATTATGTGCAACAGTTTCAATAGTTGCAGGTCTAAATTCATGTGTGATGGTGACAACATAGTTGACTACCATATTCAAGAAAAGTTACACCATAGGATGGATAATTTATGTGTTCCTACAAGTGGGTCATTGCAACTAATTAGAGAGGCCTACACTCCAAAGGTTGCAAGCCTAATGTGAATTATTGGCATGTAATGGAAAATAGAGACCCAAGAAAAACCCTCCAAATGATCTTCAACTAGAAAGGAGAAATGATTTCAAGTAGATACTTGGGACAAACTAGGGTAAACAACTTCAGAGTTGTTAGATATGCATAAACACCAAAAATAGAAGGTAACATCAATCATTTTGTATTAATTCCTTATCCTACAAGGGCGTATAGAGTATTTATGGCACAAAATTCCTAGGAAATACAATGATGAGTAAGTGGGTAAAGATCTTATTATTATCATAATTATAAGTATATGATAGGATGTTGTTATTCTATTTTTTTATCAAGGGATATGAATCTAGGATGGGAGAAGGGAATTATAATTTCAATACTTTTAAAAGTCATATTAGAAGTGGGATCCTCATTAACTAGTTATTAGATATGTGAATATTAATCCAACTTTGACATAAAATTCCATGTGAAAAGTAAAGCCATTGCATAAACGATGAGAAATTGTAATATGAGAAACAATTTTCATTAACTAAATTACAATTGTTAATAAAATAGAGTCAACACATAGTAAGGTATTTAATAAGTAGGTATAATTATAGTCAAGATAATAATATCCTTAACATGTTATCAATGAAATAAAGTTTTCGTTAGACCTATATAGCATATGATCCTATATTTGGGAAGACCTAGAGATGTTTTGTAATGACTTTATGTAGAATGTGAATGACAATAAATTCAAAATGGATTTTATTACATGGTTGTTATATGCCCTACCCCATATTTTGGTCTTACATAGTTAGAACTTCAATTTTACTCATCTTAATAATTCTTTTATTAATATATATTTGGACTTAATTAGATTAATATAGGTATATAAGATATGCACAATTGGACTATTTTATATAATTGATAATATTCTTTTTACTACTATATGTGCATGATAATGATAATCATTTGATTTGATTACCATGAAAATTGAATTGTGAAATTTCAATACAAGAATAATACTTGTCATGGTGTAAACAAGTGTACATTTAGAGCATGATATTAAATATGAGCTTTTCCTTAAACATCAAGTGAATGTTATGGGAGTCATGCAATTTTCTTGTAATATTGAAATAAAGAAAATGTATTTATCACCCCACACCACCAATTTATCACCTTTCCTAATAATAAAATACCTCGTTGATGTAAATCTTCCAAGACACTCGTCGGGAGTCCATAAATTGAAATTTGAGTCCAAACCCATGATAGTATTTCTTCCAATCATGATCTGGTTAACCCTCCCTCCCCAAATTCCCATCTGATGCACTGGAGAAAGGGTATTTTTGTTTTATGGAAAATCCTCCTAATGTATGAGCCTTTTTTTTGCCCATTTCTCCCTTGTGAAACTAGTCCGAA
The DNA here is from genome assembly GCA_000404065.3 of Pinus taeda. Classification (NCBI taxonomy): domain Eukaryota; kingdom Viridiplantae; phylum Streptophyta; class Pinopsida; order Pinales; family Pinaceae; genus Pinus; species Pinus taeda. The sequence continues at coordinate 248,643 of APFE031307364.1, read as the reverse complement.
AATGGCATATCTTTTAAATATTTTCCAAGGAAGATCTTATGTATCATGCCTTCACCAAACAAAGCTCTCCACATGGATTTTTTAAAGAGAGATTTCCCATATATTATGGCATTGAGAATCCCCTATCCACCAATATATCATGATTTGGTGATGTCGTCCCATTTTATTAGGTGAAGTATTCCTTTACCTTCTAGACCTGACCACATAAAGTGTGCCATTACAGATTGTATCTCGTTTCATATATGGGTAGGTAATGAAAAAAAGTTTGTTCAATAGTTTCCCATCTATTGAAGAACCAATTGAATCAGAGCGAATCTACCTCCCAAGGAGAGAGATTGATGTGTCGAGAACCCCAATTGTTTCCTGAATTTTTGTAGCAACCAATATCAATCGTGTACTTGGTAGTTATTTAGGTTCAACCTTTATCCTAGGTATGTGAAGCCATCTTTAGAGTTTTTAAAGAAACCCCAAAAGTTTATGTAATGTTTTTAATCTCATTAATATTTCCATTTCAATGAATAAGAGCCAACTTATGACCATTTGCGATCAAGCCATATGCCAAACCAAAATGATGAAATATGTGAAATAAAGTTTCTCATTCAACAATAGAAAACATACCAAGGTCAATGTATCATCAAAAAAAAATTTCGGTAATAAAAACCTAACTGTTCATATGAATACCCCAAAAGTAACCACTTGCATTTTCCCGATTTATCTTTCTACTTATCTTGCCGATGATAAGAATGAAAAGGAGCAGTGAGAGCGAGCATCCTTTTCTCAATCTACGTCTAACACAGAAGAAATGAATGGGGAGACCATTTATGAGGGTTTTTAGCCATTTATGTAATACACATGCCATTATCCACTCAATTATATGAATAGAGAGTCTCATGTTTTGTATAACGATCCGAAGAAAGATCTAGTCAACATTGTCATAAACCCATTGTAAATCTATCTTCATCACCATAACCTCAAGCTTCTTCGTCTGAGTAGAGTGTAAACATTCCCAAGAAATAGTAATAACATCATGAATGGATTGATTGGGAAGGAACCCAAATTGTTTCGCAAAGATATGTGAAAAAATGGAGACTTTTAATGAGTCTGTAATGACCTCTGATATGAGTTTATATGTGATGTTGCACAAGGTGATAGGCCAAAAGTCCAATAAAGTGGAAGGAGAAGAGACCTTCGAAATCAGAGAAATAAAGGTGGATTTGATGGCTCCGAGAATCGATCACCCGATTCTGGATTCCTTCACCATCACTAGTAATTCATCTTTCATAATATAAAAAAAGTGTAAGAAAATATCCATCGTCTAGCCATCCTGGTCCAGACACTTGCCTCCAGAAAATGAATTAAGAACATACTAAATTTCTTCCATCGAGACAGGTTTGTATAATTTATAAGGAAAGCCTCCCCAATATCACAATTCTCAGCCATTAAATCTTCCAATTCCTGTAATAAATCCTCCTTTTTTCACCTCTCACATTATTTATCCTGACTTTTAAGGAATTTCAATTTTTGTGTAATGTTGTCCATGGTCGATCTATGTTTCAATCAGTTAGAGGAATTCCAAACATCGACGACCATATTAATGAAAGATTCGTGTTGAATCCATGTTCGAATAAACTTGAAAGGTATCCCTCTTTTAATTGATTCCATCCGCCATTTTAGTACAATTGGAAAGTGACAAGAAAAATAGGATTGTTCCACACATTGTGACCAAATATTACTTAAATCTTCTCACAAATCTTGATGAACCAAAAATATGCCAAGCTTCTTTCTAATATAAGAATATCAACTCCTTCCATTGCTCTAGGAGGGCACCACTAGATATAGGCTAGTATTTGTCAAGTGGCTTGCCTCTAAAAGATTATTCAATCTAGTGGCCATGGGATCTCTAGGACCACTCTTGCCGCAATCCTCATTATTTAAAGTGGCATTCAAGTCCCTTCCAAAAATAACAGAACCTATCTTCAGTATATGAGAAGCCTCCATCCCATACCAAAAGGTGTCTCTACTTTGCTAAGGTGAATATATGTTTCATATGTGAATCCTCTCCTCCAAACCTCAAAAATGACTGGAATGAAGTATCCTGACAAACAATTTGTGAGCTCTAAAGTTAGCCCAATATGGATCCTATAGTGTGAACAACACCCCAGACATATCACTAGAGTCAATAACAACCACGTGCCAATTTGGCGCTATGGATATAAAATAAGGGATTGAATGAGTAGCATCAGACATTATCTCTTGAATAAGAATCATAATCAGCCAAATAGTATTTACAAAGATCAAAACAAGAGGTTGTTTGAGGAATCCCCCAAGCCTCATATGTTCAAAGAAATAATATTCATTATGAACTCGATACTAGGGGGGAAATTTCTCTAAGGGTCCTAGAGGAAGAAGAGCCTAATATTGGCACATCATGTAAACCATGTATTTCACCTTTCAAATCATCAAGAAGTTGGTGACTCGAGTGTAACCCCCAATGACGTTGACCACCCTTCCCACCCCCTAAAGGGTATCAACGTTTAGAGCTAAGTTTGGGCTAATGATAGGAGAGGATAGTGGGTCTTTCCCTATATGAACTATGAGGGGAGAGAGATTCATGGTAGGGCTCAGAAGAATAAATTCCAAATCCCCGTCGATAGAGCTTTGAGGGGATGTAGGTTGGAAGGAGTCATATGAGGCTTGGCAGGGATGTGACATGGAAGTTGTGGGAGGTGGGGTAAAGTCTTGTGGATATCATCAAAGGAGGCACATTATGTTTGGGAAGAGATCGTCAAGCCTTTGATGATAGAGGAGCCTCAAATGATAGTGAGTCGAGGTGGGGGGAGGATATGGTGTAGTAATTTTAGATGACCCGCCCATGTAAGATGATAATGTTTGATGAGGATAAATGTTAGGCGATGATAAAAGATCTGCTAGAAATAAAAAATTTATGTAGATTAGAGTCACCAGGGGAGGAAGAATTACCTAGGTCCATGTCCAACTGTCTTTGTCGAAACATTTTCCCTTCAGATATCTTCAATTCATCTCCCTGTCTCTATCGAAACATTTTCCCTTCAGATATCTTCAGTTCATCTCCTTGCTTCTTGTGATGATGATGAAAATGTCGAGGGCATTGGTCTAGTAAGTGTCCTGTGTGATCGTATAATAAGCATCGAAAAGGGATTCCTCAATAATCTATCAGCTAGAAAAAATGATGAGAGTTCCATTCAAGCTCGATATTTCTTGGGAGTTCTCCAGAATAGTTTACCTCCACTAGAATCCATACTACCCTCTTGTCCCTAGCTCCTAAGGTATGAGGGTCCATGTGCCTAAATTTAGCCACAGAGTCTCCTATCACAATCAAAGCATGTCTAGTCAAGTACCGAAGGGGAAATCCTGGTATCTTTACCTAGACCATCTTGTTTTGTGGGGTTTCCAACAACAGTTTGAATCACACATACCACCGACATAACTATAGGAAACCCGTTTCGTGAATCCATGGTATCGATAAAATGCACTCAACATCTTCCCAGTGTAAGAAATGAAATGAGAACTAGTGATTGAGTAAATGAATAACCTTCAGTGTATACCCCATAAGTGGTGTCCATTGTTTAGTAACTCAATCGGCCATATCTGAATCCCTGGTCTCAGAGTAGTGCCATCGCCCAACTAAAGCATCATTATGCAAGCTAATTACTCTGTCCCATAATACATTATGCCCAAAACTGACAAGTTTTATCTCCGCATGGCTGTGGATGAGCTTGTGTCCGCGTTCATGTATGTTTGCTATTGCATATATGTGTGACAAGGTAGGTCTTGTTACCTACATGTACACCAACTGTCAAGTCAACGCCAAGAGCTAGGTTGGGGAGGATGCCATGTGGGCCTTTCAGCTTGTCGCCCATGTGTTGGGAGATCATTCATTCAACCTCCAACGTGGTGCATATGTAGGCTTCTTGTAGGGAAACGTTAGCATCTAAAGAGTCACTCGAGAGGGTCCCTGCTCGATCCACCACATCCCCAAAATGCATCTCTATCACCTAGAGAAAAGAAGCATGTCCACTTTCAAAGTTCCTTAAATATAAACCTAAAGAGGGTATCCAATCCCACCTAATGCTGGAAGTCCAAGAAGGGAAAGAAATTCAAACGCACATGTTGTAGGATGCCATCATATATGGAAAATAAAAATTTCCTGATGTCAAGTGAAATCTACTTCACTATTCTATAAATATGGATGTAGGAAAATATATCCTTAAAATGGCAGTCGGAATGTAGACTCACCTAGATGCATTCTTACCAGGTAAATTTTTCTTAATTCAAACTCTATTTTTTGTTTCTTATAGGTTAATATTTAACCATGTTTTGTGGTTTCATTATGGACATTATTATAAAAAAATTTCCTCTACTTTAAGAATCCCTGAGTTGTGTTTTGAGCTCGATCACTCATGGAACTCCTATTCGGCATGGACTAAGCATCAACTAAAACGCCCCTCTTTCCGACATTTTCTTCCGGCCAAAACCCTGAAGCTGTAAATACAACAATGCAAAACTACAATTTTACCGACATTGAAATGCAGTTTAAAGCATTTGATGTTGTCTGTCAATCGACCCAGTTGCCGTCTAAACAACGTATCGATTGAATTCAGGATTTTTTTTTGCCGACTCTAATAGGAAGCCTTCTATGAGGTGAATTTGATTGATTTGATCATATCCAAAGACCTAGTTGACTCATATATTCCTTTCGATCGTTTTTGTTTTTTTTTTTTTATAAAAAAATTGCCTCTTCTCAGCCTTCACACTTTTCTTCTCCAGATCATCTATATTTTCCCTCAACTTATTAATCATTTCGCACTGAGATTCGAGTTTACTCTTCAATTTTTTGACCTGTTCTTCTGGTGGAAGATCGCTCATGCTGGAATATATGCCCATTCCTGAATTTAATGTAAATTGGAAAGGTATTTTTGTTTGAGTGTAATATTGAAAGCGTTGAAGATCTGGCTGTGGAGAAACGCGTGGAAACCTGAATTGCGTTTTTTTTCAACTCGTGGAACTGTATAACGTTTGTTTGCCTTTATGAACAAGCAGTGGTACACAGTTGACTGCGAGATCCTGACACGGTTGAGGGCTTGACATTCCAAGAAAAAGTTTCAACAATGAACGAATTCAACACAGTTCTGTGATTAGCCACAAATTTGTGTGTGTGGAGATTGCACGCTCTGCGTTGTGTAATTTAAGTTGGTCAAGCGAAAATAAAACGGGTTGATTCTTCTCATAGTAAATCTCAGGCAGGCCAACTTGCCAAGCATCTCTCTGTGTTTCAGCTAATCCCCATTGGAAACAAAACAATGGTTGGAAGTGATTTCTTTGAGGTTTTGATTATTACTTTCAATTGAATTTGTTTCGGATCTAGTAGCCGAGCAATCTGTCTTCACACCAGAACTTCAACGGGATGCCTCTATGATTTAGCGTGTAGTTTTTTGTGATTTTTTGCCAATACTGCCGTTGCAGTGCATCCTGTCCTGGCATGGAATCTAGCTTACAACCTTGCTGGGAGCAGTGCGTTTTCCCATTTCAGAGCACCCTCAATTACTCACAACAGTGATTCAACAAGTCGACAGTGGAGATATAGTCAGCTGTGCCAGATATAGAGAATCTACAGTTCAATTGAATTCACGTGATGATGTGAAAATAAAATGAACATGAATATGCTGAAGTTGAATTAAATTTGTAATATTGTAGTTTGCAAAAATATGGTCATTTTTTAATTTATGGTTGATGGAGCAATAAGGTGATTGTAATTTTTTGGAGCAATAAGGAGTTTTATTTGTAATTTGTAAATTGGAGAGATAAGGTGTGTTTGGTAATTTGTTTTCAAGAAGCTATTTTTTAATTGGGATCATCACATTGTAACTCAAAGTAATTTTACTATGAGGGGGGGTAAATTTCATTTTTACCATATTGTGCAAAAGCACCATTGTAAAAAGTCAAATTTTGAAAGTTGCCTTGTAAAAATTTGAGATATTGACTAGAGCCAAGTGCAAAGCTCAGTCAATTGTCTCCTGTTTTGACGACTATTTGAGGGTCAAGGCCAAGCCCTGATAGATCGTGTTTTTTGCGTGGTGTGTTGTGTTGACTATCTTGTCCTTTTTGTTTTGATTCTTGGTGCGTCTCTTCAACGCTAAAAATGTCTAAGTTGATGAATTTGTTTTCTGATTCCGACAAACTAGAAGGCACCAAATCTTATAAAACATGGCATCGTCTCATCGAAAGCACACTCATTTATAATGAATTATGGCAGGGAATATGTGATGGCGATGTTAAACTGAATAAACCCACAAATGCAGATGCACTGGCAAAATGGGAAATCAAGAATGCTAAAGCCTTAGCTTTTATTAAATCGTCTGTGAATGATGAAATGTATGTCCATATAGAGAATGCCACAAATGCATGGACTACCTTGAAAACTTTTAAAGACCTCTTTGATACTCAACCTGAATCAAAGAAGGTTGATCTACAGTTAAAATTGTTGCAACAAAAATTAACTGAAGATGGTGATATTCTTGAATATCTCTCCAGAATTAAGAATATCAAGCAAGAAATTATTAATGCTGGTTTTCCCGCAATTGATGATAGCTTTATGGTCACAATTGTAATTGATGGGCTTCCTTCTTCCTATACACATTTTTTAGAGACTTTACAAGTAACTGGGAAATTAGAGAAACTAAAGTTTGATGAGCTTTGTGAAATGTTGAGTCAACATGATAAAACTTTTGGGAAGAAGAAGAAAGTTGGTGAAGATGTTTTTCTCACAGAGGCCAGCACTAGTAAGTCACCAGCAGACAGTTCTCGAGGCAGAGGTAGAGGGAATCAGAATCAAGAACCACATAATCGAGGACGAAGCCAAAACAGAGGAAACAATTTTAACAGAGGAGGAAGAAATAATTTTCAAGGTAGAGGAAACAACCAAGGAAGAGGAAATTTTCAAGAACAAGGATATAATAATCAAGGTAGAGGGAGATCTCAGAATAGAACTCAAAGCAGAGGCAGAGGACAATCTTCAGGAAGAGGAAGAGACTTAAGTCAAATTGTATGTCGAAGATGTAACAAAGTTGGCCATTATGTTGAAGATTGTCGAACATTACTTAATAAAATTCCCAAGTTTCAGCAGCATTCAACACAATTTGCCAATGATCAAGATGAAGATAACTCAGAATATGTTTTTACTTCCTCACCAGCATCACAAATTTCATCTCATATTAGAAGTGACTACGAAGATGCCTGGATATTGGATTCCGGGGCAACTCAGCACATGACTTGTCGACGTGATTTTTTCTGGAATTTTCAAGAATGCCAACTTAATTCAATTTTTCTTGCTGATGATACAAAACATACTCCTTATGGAAAAGGAGTAGTAAAAGTTTTTCTCCCTGGTATTGGAGAAAAAATGATTTCCAATGTATGGTATGTACCCAGTTTCAAGAAAAATTTTCTCTCTTTAGTCACGATTCGACAAGCGGGACATCAGGTGATTATGGAAGATGGTTTAGTGAAGATTAATTCAGTAAAATAGAACTTGAAAACAGTCATGACTGGTTATGAAGATGGAAAACTGTTACGGATGAAAGGGACAGTTATTCCAAGGCATTCTGATTTTGGAGGGGCAGTGACTACAGGTATTTCACCTATAAGACTATGGCATGTAATATATGGACATTTGAATTTTGAGAGTCTTTCTCAATTGCAGAATCAAGGAATGGTTAAAGGACTTCCCACATTCAAAAGGGAAAATGCAAAATGTGAAGCTTGCATTTATGGCAAACAAAATCAAGAAAGTTTTCCAACAAGTTCATGGCATGCAAACAGGGGGCTACAACTAGTTCACAGTGATGTTTGTGGTCCCCTACAATCTTCATTTGGTGGTTGCAAATATTTCTTACTATTCATTGATGATTTCAGCAAAATGACTTGGGTTTACTTTTTGAAGAACAAGTCAGAAGCATTTGATAAGTTTAAAATTTTTTGTCAACTTGTTGAAAATGAAGTAAAAGAAAAGATAGGTACTCTCAGGACAGATAATGGGGGAGAATTCACTTCAAATGAATTCAAAACCTATTGCAGTGAAAATGGCATAAGACGACATCTCACTAATGTTTAATCTCCACAGCAAAATGGAGTAGTCGAACGAATGAATCGCACTTTGTTAGGAATGGCGAGATCCATGTTAACCTTCAAGAGGTTAAGTCCAACATATTGGGCGGAAGCAATACATACATATGTTTACGTAAGAAACAGATCTCCAACTGCTTCTTTAGACGGAATCACACCTTATGAAGCTTGGTTTGGTTTCAAACCTCGAGTTAAACATCTTAGAGTTTTTGGGTTAGTGTGTTATGCCTTAGTTCCGAAAGAAAAACAAACTAAGCTTGACTCGAGAATTTTAAAATGCACAATGACTGGCTATTCTGATGAGAAGAAAGGGTATCGTCTTTTGACCAATGGAAAATTCATTGTGAGCAGGGATGTCATTTTTGATGAAACAGAGAGTAGGAGTGCTGAAGAAATTGAAAATATTCTTCACAAGTTAGAAACTAAGGGAAGTAAAAGAAATGATAAAAAGAAAAGTCAACCAACTTCACCAAATTAGTATGAACTTGATTTTCCTTCCTCTGAAGATGAGTCATCTACATCAACACCATCAACTGGGTCTTCAAGCACTTCATCTGCATCTCCAAGCAGCAACAGTTCTTCTGACAGTGATTCTCCACATTCTTCACCTGAACGATGCACATAAGTTTATATTAATCCTCTTTACAATGATGGGGACTTTACAGAAGCACAAACAAGTGAGCACCAACTTCCGAAATGGGCAGTTCAAATTTTGAAAGATGTAAAGCCTGACGAATAGAATAAAACTGGCACCAGAAGAGCACATAGAAGTGAAGGCAATTTTGCCTTGATAGCAAATGATTTTACTGAACCTTCCGCATACAAAGAGGCAGTAAAACGTAAAGAGTGGCAACAGGCTATGGTTGAATAATATCAAGCAGTAATTGATAACAACACTTGGAAACTTGTTGATTTTCCAACAAATGTTAAACCCATAGGATGCAAATGGGTTTACAGAATTAAGTATAATCAAAAGGGAGAACTTGACAAGTATAAAGCTCGACTTGTCGGAAAAGGTTTTGCGCAGCAGGAAGGCATTGATTATGAAGAAACTTTTGCTCCAACAACAAAATGGAACACCATCCAAGTAACACTTGCATTGGCCGCTCAAAAAGGATGGAAAGTTCATCAAATGGATGTGAAAGTTCTTTTCTCAATGGAGATTTACAGGAGGAAGTGTATATGACCCAACCACCAGGTTTTGAAGTTGAAGGAAAAGAACATAAAGTCTGCAAACTGATCAAGGCTTTATGTGGATTAAAACAAGCTCCCCGAGCTTGGTATGCAAAGATGGATGAATACCTTAAGAAAGTTGGTTTTCAACGAAGTGAATCTGATGATACTTTGTATGTGCGACAACAGGGAAAATATCTGGTAATTCTTGTTATGTACGTAGATGATTTGATCATTACTGGCAACCATGATGATCATATTACACAGGTGAAAAAGGAGTTACAAGCAGGTTTTAAGATGACATATTTGGGATTACTTCACTACTATCTTGGAGTTGAAGTCTTCCAACGTCCACATCATATTTTTATTTCTCAGAGTAAGTATGCAGCAGAGGTTCTTCAGCGATTTGGCATGCAAGATTGCAAGTCCGTTCTCACCCCCATGGAGCAAAACTTGAAACTTTCAAAATTTGAAGGGGGGGAAAAGGTGGACAATACAACTTACAGACAAATGATTGGCAGCTTGATTTATTTGACAAATACTCATCCTGATCTATCTTATCCAGTCAGTATTCTTTCACGTTTTATGCAGGAACCACGAGGCAGCCACTGGAATGCAGCCAAAAGAGTTCTTCGAGATATCCAAGGAACAAAAGATTTTGGTCTTCTTTACAGAAAGACTAAAAATTTTGTACTTGGTGGATATTCTGATGCCGACTTTGCTGGGAGTATTAATGATCGAGCATCAACATCAGGTTATTTAATGAATATGGGGTCAGCAGCAGTATCTTGGAGTTGTAAGAAACAAGCTACAGTGGCCACTTCTTCAGCAGAAGCAGATTACATTTCAGCATGGGAAGCAGCATGTGAAATTGTTTGGTTGCGCCGAATTTTGCAGGATTTGGGCATTTCTCAGGCAGAAGCTACATCATTATTCATCGACAGCCAGTCAGCCATCAAACTTGCCAAGAACCCAGTTTTTCATTCAAAGACAAAGCATGTGGACACCAAGTATCATCATATCAGATCTCTCATTACCAAAGATGTGCTCAAGCCAGTTTATTGTCCTTCCGAAGATCAGATCTCTGACATTTTCACGAAACCGCTTGGCAGAATAAAATTTACTAAGTTCAGAGATGAACTTGGTATCTGTTGTAATGTATCTTTGGATCATAGGGGGGAATGTTAGATGATCCAAAAATAATTTATTATCATAGGCTATAAAATTGAAATAAAATAATTATTATGTGAATGAGTGACCGAAGAATCCACAGTATGAAGATTTTTATGCTAACATTTCAAATCCCAAATGGGATCCATCATCAGGACTCTTGAATGATGATAAAAGATGGGCTGCATTAGTAAATAAATACTAATGAGGATTGGATCAGCACACTGTCGGTTGGGATAATAATATATATTTTATTATTTTATTTATTAATTATAATTAAAATAAATTAATTTAATTTAATTATATTTTATAATTTATTTTATTTATTAATTATAACTTATTAATTTTAATATTTTAACTTATTTAATTAAAAATATTGCTTAAAGATGGAATTGATGATATTATTATGAATAAGATAATAAACCCTATAATCCCTAATAAATTATATTATTAATTAATTATTAATGATTATGATTTAATTAAATAATTAATATGTAATTTAATATAATATTAATTGTATTTAATTATTATGTAGATTAATATATGTAGTCCCATCTTTTTATCATTTCGAGGTCCTGATGGATCCCATTTGGGATTTGAAATGTTGGCATAAAAATCTTCATACTGTGGATTCTCCGGTCACTCATTCACAAAATGCAAACCACAGATCTCTTAAATCCAAAATAATTATTAATTTAAGAAATTAAATTAATAATTATTATTCTAGAATGATTAATTAATTAATAGAGACAATTAGAAATTAGTATATTGTTGTAACAAGATATGGCTCTCCAAATGTGTCGTATCTTAGGCTCTATTTTAGGAGATTAGTTAGCTAGTTGGTTTGAATAGCATTTAATGTAAATGGACATGTGTTATTTAATAAGTGATTCATAATTAGAGGTAGTTAGGACATGGAGCTTATAAATAGCTCATTGCAAGAGTGTTTGGTTGTTCGGGTGTAAACTCTTGCAAATCAATTATGTAATTATTTTTTTCTGATTAATAAAATTATGTGTCTGAGGACACTTCTGCCATTATTAATACCCCATATTTTGTTTAGGGTCTTAGTCTCATTTCAAAGTTTTCCTATTTTCCATTTGATCCCGTCAAAAATTACTAAAAACAGTTATCAAAGGATTTTATTGTGCTATTGGCAAGGAAAATGGGAATAAAAGGAGAAGGATATCAAGGAGTTTTGTTCAACATTGAGAAATCTAAATATGTTTTAGATAACTAATGGATGTGCTTCTTGCAAGTTTAATTATGGGAAAATGTTCAAGTTGATAGAGATTGTATGTGGGATAGAGATTATGCTTACAAAGAGGATTTGACGTGTTTAATAATTATTGTGTTGAAATATGTACAAAGATTGTATTCTTGAATATTGTGCGCATACCCAGATCAAACTTATAATAGTCACATACATTCTGAGATAATATTTTTTTAGATTACTACTTGATCTGGGTTTTTAACAGTTACTTTGTTGTTAATTGATGTATGTATTGAGGTTTCCCTTAAACAAATATAATGACTTGGTAGATATGCTTTGGTATTTTATATATTGAAATATTTACACATGTTTTATGGACAAGAACCACGTATGGAAAAAATGGTACTTATTGATTATGACAATGAATGAGTCTTGTATTGTTTGATGATTCCCTTCATTAGTATGTTTGTTGTGGTATTTTTGAGAAAAGAGTATGAAATAGATCTAGCATGGTATATCACTGATATGGTTAGAGAAGGGTGTTTTGTATCTTTGTATTCAATGAGAATATTTATTTGATCAATGTATCATTGCAGAGGTGTTATTAGTATTTAATTATTTAGTATTTTGGTTTCATAGGGGTTATTCGTATTTGGTAATTGAGGATATTGTTGGGTGTGGGTTAATTTTGAAATTTGATGAAAGGTGGCCTACAGGTTTTTGTTTGAGACAAGTGGATGTAGCATAATTGCTTTGAAACATGGTCTGCAAAGGTGTTAAGGGTTGTAGCCCTTAGTGAGGGAGTCAGAGCTTCCTTTCAGTTGGAGTCAGTAAACTTGATCATGGGGTAGTAGCTCCCTTCCAATAGGAGCTAGAGAATGAGTGGAGATTGTAGCCTCATGAAAGTAGGATCCTATGTGTTGGAAAGAGTCTACTCTTGTACAAAATTGTAATAATATTTTCTTTATAATAAAAGAAGAAGATAGAACAAAAGCAACAATGATTTCCTTCCACATTGGGTTTCCACCTAAAATCTTGTTGTCATTACGTGTTGTGTTAATTATGTGTTATGGTTTATTTAAATACTTCTCATAGTTAATGAATAATGAATTGATAATGAAATAATGATTCAAAGGTTAAGCTAAACAAATAATGTGAATTATGAAAAATTGGTAATATGCACATAAACTACTTTCATTCACTAAATAAACTTACACATGTGAGTTGTCTAAATAACAATAGGGTACACTTATATGAATTTTAAATTGAAGGCTAAGTGAAATCAAAATACCGATTAACCGCCCCCCTCCTCATCCCACTTAATATTTTTCCTAACAACTTCAAGTGGTAGTCTTGGTTCTTGAGGATTCGTTTTAGGAAAATACATGCACCAATCCCTAGCACTTCCTTCCAAAGACATGAAAAACAATTTCATGATAATATTCTCTTCTTTATTAGTCTTCCACCAATAATGAAATAGAATTCATGCATGTGTTTTTCATGAGATTGCATCACTCTATATGAATTTGGGAAACTTATGTGGAGCATCAAGAAACCCACTCAGATCCAATGGTTTTAATGCAACATTAAGACACCACCTAAGGATTCTAAAAAAAATTCATTTTGGTTTGAAAAAAAAGAAAAGGAGAAAGGTCAACCTATGAAAAAGAAATGGAAGGAAGATACGTACAATAAAAAATGGTATTTTTTTCTCATTGGGAGACACTTCAAAATCAATATAAACCATGAAAGTGTAAAGTTTTTTTTGTTGCAAAGGTTGTCATCAAAAGAGAAACAAAGTTAGGTAGAAAAATGCAAGGGTTTGATTTTGAAATGATCTTTTTAGAATAGAATAAGCACTAAGTTTATATTCTATTAAACCTTCTATTCTAATATGGAAAGAAGAAGCTCACCATGAATGAGAAAATAACAACAATGTGAAATAAAATATGTGATGTATAAAGACATGAATGAACTCTATGAAACAAATATTAAGGGAGTCTCATTCATAAATTCATCAAACTAAACTTGAATGGGGAGTGCAAGTGCAATCATAGCACTTTAGATGTTGTTGGAGTGTTCAAAGACAAACAAGGAAATATTATATGCCTATACTCATGTCACTTGGGTGACAAAATGAGTAATGGATTTGAACTATTAGCAATGGTGAAAAACATGCACTATGCAATTCCATTGTTTCACTTGAAAATAGTAGAAGATATTTCCACCATTATGCAAGACCATCACTACCAATGGTTCCTAGGATATGATGCTTCAATTGGGAATATACTCATCATGAGGTGTGAGGAAAAATTAAAGAAATTATGATTAAGAAATACTCTGATGGAATTTACTGTAGCAACACCTCTCACTGTTTCTTTTGCTACTGAAACAACTATAACTGAGAAACATGAAAAATATTAAATCAACTGTGTTTGCAACTGTTTACTAAGAAAACAGTGTTGTTGCTGACTCTACTCTCGAGCCTCCTCTATTATCAACACTTCTCTACACTCCTTAGTGTATGAATGATAGTGATGCTCTTGCTATTGAATATTGTTGGCCCCTGTAGCATGGTAATGATACATGAGGAGAACACCTCATGGATTATGCTCAAAGTTTTGCAATTCTGGGACTAAGGATCCTATTTCCCCACCTCACTCCTGGAGGTATTAATTAATGCATGAAAAAATACCTCTAAATTGTAGAGGTTTCTCCCTGTAACTCCAATATTATTCACTTGTCTTGTAGCTATGTGTCTCGTAAGGGCATTCCCTTTACTGAAGATCACATCATACCATGGTCTTCCAAAACCATCACAATGATGAGGTAATTATTCAAGCTTGGTACAAACATAACATCTTTGAGGCAAAGAGGGGAGCCTGAATCCCTCTTAGAGGTTATTCTACCAATCTTTATGGCACTATACCTTTCGTCATCCCAAATTAAATATGCATATAAAGATTTTTCATATGGAATGAGGCACCTGAATCAAGGTACCACACACTCCCCATCATAGTGTTAGTCATGCATGTGATCATGGTGAAATATAGCTCGAACTATGAAGCTCCTACTATAGGCTCCTTCTTGCTAGGATTTTTGTGTGGACACTTTGTAGCATAGTGTATGAATTCATGAAAATTGAAGCATTTTATTTTGGAAAAGTCCTTCTTCTTACCCCTTTGGTTGCATTCAACCTCTACTTTGGACTTCTTTCCCTTGGCCTTCAATCTTTTTCTAACTAAAGAAAGTTCCTCTTCCACTTCTATGGATGTTACTCCATCTCTGGTATTTATCACGATTTCTTCTTGTACCAAATTAGACCATCACCTTTCCCAATTATGTAAATTTTCCCTTCCATTCAAAGAGTCCTCATAAATGTGCCTGAATTTTGGAAGCCCCAGAATAGCTAGTATCACTAGGTCATATTCTACAATAGTCACACCAATCCTTCTAAGCTAATCCTGAACTTGTCTAAATCTGGTTAGATACCACTGAATCATGTTATTCTTATGCATTTTGATATTTCAAATTTTTTCTTTGAGGGGCAATTTTCTATTATCACTGCTATTCTCGAATAGCTCTGTCAGTGCCTTCCACATTACGAAAGGAGTTTCTTTCCCATAGGTATTTGAGACAATGTGGTCTCACATTCCCTCCAAGATAGTTCTCCTTGATTTGGTGCAACTTTCATCCAATTGGATAGGTTCTATGCATTAGTTGATTCGGGTTTTGCAATGTCTGTCTTGGCATATCCTAGCAATCAATTTTCATCAAGCACCACCTCCATGCGATCCTTGCATGCAATGAAATTCAATATGCCTTCCAAGGCATACTCTAGTTTCATCCTGTTAAAGGTCTTCTTCCCAAATCTGAAGAAATATTGCAACACTGATGTTGAAAATTAAAACCTCCCGTTGAACACATTCAAAATTCATGTTCTAATGTGAATCCAACTTCGATACCATGTAGAAATATGGTTTAGAATTACAACTACTAAAGAAATTTTAATCTAAATCAAGAGACATAATTCTTCTCTACTACTCTATGGGAATTATTTCACAACTTATAACAAAAATATTATATATGCAGTAAGAAATTATAGACATGCACAATACTTTTATATGGGGGAGAAATAGTTAAAATCCTTTTAAGACTACTTGCATCAATCATATGAATATAGATTGTATTACAATTACTAGCCCACTCTAAGCACAACCTACAAGTGAATAACATATCTTTCTACTCAATTAGAAGCTATGAACTAGACTTAGTCAATTTATTCCTCTTCTTGAGCCCCTATTTCCTTATGAAATTCTTGAGGAATTAGGCCCTATTCTATAGGAATTTTCCTCTAATTTATTGTCCAATTCCTGAGGTTGGATCATTGATTTCATGTAACACTTGTACACTCAAGACTAGTCTACAACTGATGTTACATTTTCTTGGAATATCCACCACAACTGGGGAACTTGAATTCTCTGCATGCACTAGCTATTTTGGGCTAATTGATCAGTGAACTAGATGGTCATGAACTTAGACTATTGTCCCACTGCAAAATTGACCTTTCACTAGGTCTATCAATAGTTAGAACTAGGAATCACACATGCTTAACTAAACTCCAAGCCCTATATCTCGAATTTATTGAACCAACTAAGTGACAAGAGCCATGTCGCACAATTTAACTGCCTCCAAGTTGTCCGCTACAAGTGAGTGGTTACAACTGATTAGAGAGCCTCACACCTCGAAGATTGTAAGTCACTTTGTTTTTGGTGTAAGGAAGACAGTGATCAACTTGCAACAATATTATTTAGCAAGCCTAATGTGAATTATTCCCAAATAAGGGACCAAATCTTTTGGAAATAATGATTAGGGCATGCAATTCCACATAACAACCTAAGAAAAACCCTACAAATGATCTTCAACAAGAAAGGAGAAATGATTTCAAAAAGAGACTAGGGAAAAACTAGGGTAAACAACTTTAGCATTGTTAGATATGCATAAACAATAGAAGTAGAAGGTAACATCAACCATTTTGGATTAACAACTTATCCTACAATGGCATATAGTCTTTATAGAAAAAAATTCCAAGGAAAGACAATGAATGAGTAAGTGGGGATGCTCTAGGGAATCCACTTCTAAAAATCTAAAGGGGAAAAAATAAGTATAAAGTTTTCAGCATAGAGTTTCCTTATAAGCTTTGAAAATTACAATTTTACATGCAATTATGAAGCAAAGTTTCTACAATTCTAAGATTTTTTTCAAAGAACAAGTGAAACCCGTCTTTAAACATTAAAGCATGAAAAATATCAATGATAGACAACTTTTTCTACAAAAAAACACTCTAAACACTAACATGGTTTAATAGAAGAAGCACCGAGTGTATATTTTATTATGACTTCTATTCGAATATGGAAAGAAGAAGCTCACCATGAATGAGAAAATAACAACAATGTTAAACAAAAAATGCAATCTATAAAGAAATGAATGAACTCTATGGAACAAATATTAAGGGAGTCTCATTCATCAACTCATCAAACTAAACTTCATTGGGGAGTCCAAGTGTAATATAGCACAATAGTTGTTGCTATGGAGTGTTTAAATAAGACCAAAGAAACATTTTATGCATATACTCATGGCTCTTGGGTCACAACATGAGTAATGGAGTTGAACTATTAGCGTTGGTGAAAGGCAAGCACCATGCCACTCCATTGGTGGATGTGAAACTAGTAGAAGATGTTTCCACCATAGAAGATGTTTAGACCATTATAGCTTAGTGATCATTGCCAATAGTTCCTTGTATATGATGCTTCAATTTGAAAAGCATACTCATCATGAGATAGCAAGAAAAAGCTAAAGCATTCATGAGTAAGAACTAGTAACATAAGACAAGATGATATTATACAAATAATAGGATATAAATTTATGATGAAATAATAAGCTTAGAACATCATGTAAGTAAGTAGCCATAGCAAATTATAAATGATCACACTTTATAAAAATTAAATATATAAAGTTCAAGGACGCTCAATTCATAGAGCAAGTAGAGAACAATTCTTAAAGCCAAGAGCCATTATTCTCATTAGTAACAATTAGTCAAATATTAGGTTGATTAAAATTGATTTTATATATCTATATATGTATATATATATATTCAAGGTTATAATATAACAGAAAATATATAAGCAGGTATCAGCATCATGGATATTAAGTGTGTGTTATATGGTATCCTAGGTGTTATGTGCTTCTCACTATTTAACGTTTATCTGATGGTATCCTAACCGTTATGTAAGTTCTATTTACCTTTTTTTATATACGGTTTACCTTTAGCCGTCCGTGGTTGATGTTGTTGTGGCGTCGTTGTTACCGCCTGGGATCTCAGTGACGTTGCTTCATTTTGTGTAGCGATATGGTTGGTGCTTTTAATTCTGCAACATCAGCAGCGGTGAGTATTGACTTGTTAGGATTCCACACATGTTTTGGTTTCGGTGCACCAGGCCTTTTACAGGCATTGCCCGCTCTCGATGACCTTCTGACCGGAGTATTATGATCAAAATGCATTTTTCTGGCCTTTGCAACCTGCACCAACCACAAATTCCAAGAAATTTAAGCAATAGTTGTGTTCAGATAACGGTCAATTTAAATTGATTCTAGTGGTTCGCATAGAATTATACCAAACAACTAATAGTTATATTCAACATGTTAGATCCTGAATTAGAAATTGTAATGAGCCCAGAGCCCTTACCGCCTCTCTGACCGTACTTGAAACGCTAGACAATGGTTCCAGTTCATCGTGACGGAGATTCAATACAATCTGTACCTGTTATATTGTGTTGTAAAACAAACACATTACTTCCAGATTACAGATAAACCAATCCAGAAAGCTGAGGGGCAGAATAGCCTCCAAAAATAGCAGAGCAGAAAAGTGCATGCGGAAACATACCAAGACATCTGAGGGCAGAACTAAGTCAGACATCCTCTCTTTGGTAGCAACTGGGAAGGCTTTCACCGGAGCAATGCAGGATTCGTCGTGGGAAGCCGTTTCTGGTGACTTCGTATCATTGGGCAACCAGAATTTCATCCGATTCTCCTTCTCCATCCGCAAATTTCCTGCAAAGCTGAGTACAAAACGTCACCTGCTACTGCTTTAGAAAAAAAAAGTATAAATGAAACAAAACAGACCTGGGCTGCTTTCTTCTTCTTCTACTGTTCCAATGCCGTCCTTGTCGTCTAGTGCCTTGGAACTCTACAGTCTAAAACGAGATCTGCTCTCCTGCTGCTACAACAAATTTGCAAAACTTGGTGAATTCGAGTGTATGAATGAATGTTGTTGGTGAAAAATAAAGGGTTACCATATATTTATGGCTAAAAACTCCGTGACTCTGTGGACCCATAAATGAGGCGGTCCCACAAACCCTATTGAAATTAGAACTCTGTGGACCCACAAATGAGGCGGTCCCATAAAGCCTAAAACAGATTTTTCCACCTCACAGACTGCTTCATTTGACTTTGAATAAACGATGAAGAAATGGATTTATGAGCTACTTCCTTTTCGTTGCAGCACCGCCCATCCACTTCCTTCTCCTTTCTTCCCCTGAAGTCTCATTGCCGGATCCGAGGGCCGGTGCCCTGGTCCAGTCTGTGGCCTACAGGACAGCTCTCGCGGACGTGCGTATTATAAGGGCGGGCCGACCATTGTATCCCGTGGCCGACAATTCACTCGTTTGTCAGCGTCATGAAGCGATTGCACTTAAATGAAACATTTTGCACGCAATACAACGTAAAACACGATGGTAAATATTCGCCATAAACGAAGATTTCAATAGCAAATAACTAATCTCAACCCTAAGGTTTTCGCATTACTTATGATGCAAATTACATCTATAATAGGAGAGTGGATTCCATATAAAACAAAATAAAAACTATTCAAGAAGTGAAAGTGTCAAGATGGATCCCTAGCATTACTTAAAATTTTATGTTTATAAGCAATTTTCATATACTATAAATTTAAATTTAAGAAATTGTATGGTAAATTATGTAATCAATTTTAAAATTAATAAATATAATAAAATAGAATTAGAATTTAAACATATTAGTGTAAAACATGTGTAATATTTATTTGTTTTTGTTCATATAATATTAGTGGCAGAATTTAGTTTTTTTGTTTATTTATTAGGTAAATTATATGTTATATTTCCTTGTTTTCAATGATATTATTAATATTATTATTATCTACAAGAGACACCAAATTGGTGTATGAGACCCTTTTGTTTGTGGGACAAGGGACTTCTAAGCCTGCGAACACATACATACTCCACCCCCCTCTTGTTTTGAACATGTGACATCTTTGGAAGAAACACATGCTCTTAACCATTAGACCCACTCAAGTTGTGTTCTCATAATATTGGTCAAAAAAAATTATTTCTTGTGTTTATTATTTATTACAAATTTAGTTATTTGTTTATTAGTTATTAAAAATCGTTAGAAAGCACAAAAAAATTTAAATAAGCATACTTGGATGAACTATTTATTATTTATTAAGTAATTACAAAGTAAAGAAGATTAATAAATTATAATTTTATGAACCGTTTATTAAAATATTTAAGATGATTTATAAATCACAGTGGTTATTGGATATTTGTGTGATTTGGATGTTATATATACATATATGATCTATAAAATCTAAGTTTATTGGAGGGTTCTATCATATGGATCCTAAGATCCATAGAGGAAAGGTTAGTAAAATCTCACTAGGAAGGACCCCTCATTGAAGATGAGAGATGATTTATGATATTGGAAGTTCAAGTCACTGAGAATATTGTCTTACTCATGATCAATCTTGAGAGAAATATCAACATGTTTTTAAGGTGACTCTAAACTGTTGAGAACACAAAATATTATGAGGATGAAATAAAATAAAAGAAAATATGAAGATAAAAATAAATATATTAATAACTAATATTATCACAACATTTTTGAAGTGACATCCATCACATTTAATGCCATTTTTCTAATGTAATATAATGTGGAGCCATGAGTGGATGATATAATGTATTTTAAGCATTTAATTTTAACTGCTGATTAAATGAGAGGATTACCTTTTAGATCTAAATATTTGACGAAGCTTGCTTTCTTCGAAGGCCATGAAATTAGCCGTGAGCTTAAACATTAATGTTTGTAAGCCATCAATTGCATGTTTGGTTGAGCTACTTACTAATAGTCAATGTATAAGAAGTGATTAAAGGTAATGGAGGAAACATAGTGCCCTTTTCCCGCTATTGCATTGAGGAGACAAGCAGCAACCTCTCAAACACACAGAGGGATGCTAGCAAGAAACATTTAAATGCACAACTCAGGGAGTGGTCTCTCTTGGGCGAAATGGTTTATTGGCTCTAGGTTGGCTCTCATTACTTAGTTCATGGGTTTGCTGGTTGTTTGGTTGGTCAATTTTTGATGGCTTTCAGTTCTGATCATAGAAGACAAGGTGGTGTCTCAGCTGATATGTAGAGCCCCAAGTACGATCTATATCCCTAAGAATATTGGGCAACTACCCAGTGAACTGTGTAAGGCCACTAGATTGTGTTGTTTAATCTTCTGTGGTCAATGTTCGAGGCTTAATGGATGAATGAATTACTATGGTTCTTGTTGTATAGTTGATAAACCATTTGAAAATGGAATTATAGGTTACTATGATGCTTGTTAAGTAGTCGATAAACCACTTGGAAAGTGAATTTCAACTCCTAATATGGAGAATAATTATATCACTTGATAAGACTATAAAGCATAAAGAATGCTCTTCAATAGCTCAAAAATAGTACACATCTTAATTACATCAAATTAGGGAAAGAGTTTCTATTTTCAATTCAGAGGGACAACTATTAACAACATGTCTATATTGTGTACTCAATGTTCACTGTAGCATTACTAGGGAAAATAAGGGAAGTTGATTATGAAATTAGCCTCTCTTATGGTCCACACAATCTCAAAATGTACAAAGGATTACATTATGAAAACACAGGAAAATACTCACATAGTAAACAAATTTGTCATGTGCTAAAAATAAAACACTTTGATTAAAGTTTTAATGTGCCAAGATTTTATAAAATACAAGTTCGTCTCTACCCAAAAGCCAACTAAATGGCCATGCCATCTAACTACAATTCCCATTGGATCTTCCACTGGGAGGTGTTGTTTGTTGTCTCCTTCTATCTTTGTATGTATCTTGGTTTTGATCTCTTATGTTCCTTCATCATGTAATTATTTATCTTCTTCCATGACAACTTCTTGATATTTTCCATCTTCATAACCTACATTTGCACATAATTCTCTACCTTTAAAAACATGAGACTCCTTGGTTCTACCATCCTATTTTGATTATACCATGTACTCATTATAATACTCGTTATATCTTTCATCAACATGTTCCTCTCAAAGTTTAATGCCATGATTTGGTTCATACAAGAGAAATATGTCTTCAAAAAAATTATGTTCATACTCAACTTCTCTAAGTTTCTTATCTCCTTTGAATCATTTATTTATCCTATGCCTTAACTTTATTGAATACAATTGCTTAATAATCCTTTTGATTTTTTTCTTCATCTTTCATACACTAAACTAGTATTTTTGGATTTTTAATAGTAGTATCATCATTATAACAAGTTGTTATTTTAACTCAACAATCTCTCTCATTACTTCTTCATCAGTCATCTTCCTTATACCAATTATCTTAGCATATTATCTCATCATGTTGTGGCTTTGTTTCTCTAGACCCTTCATCTAATTGCCTCTAGTAATATTCATATATTAATTTGTGAGCTTCTTCATGCTCATTGTGGGCTGCAAATACACCTCTTCATTAACAAGCCTAATTTACCTTGCTATAATACCTTACCAAGATTCTCTCTTGAACTTGGTTTCTTGGTATCATTTGGTTATATTCTTTAGAACCTCTTGAGATTCCTTTTCTCCCCTACACTTAGGGATTATTCCCATTTATCCTAAGAACTTTCTCTTTTCTCTTCACTTTCAATCTTTGTTCGAATTTTTACTATATATTTTTTTATAGATTCTCTGTTGTAAGGGTTTTTCCATAGATTCTCTCTTCTTTCTCTACTGCTACCTACAATAAATAATTTCTCTACCAAGATTAATTTGAAAATATAAATGCCATGTTACTTGTTAGATATAATTAGATCTGTAATCCCAATAACTTCTTAGTTCTCTGCTTCAATCTCATGCAAGATGCTTATTGTTACCAATATCCTCAAGTTTGCCTCAAAACTATCTTTAACAATTCTACCTTGCTCCACTCCTTGGCTAGAATTATCTTGAATATACAATATTTTTCTATATCTTATATTTCCTTTGCACATGGTTGTTTGTGCCTTGCATATATATTACACTAGCTATTACATTATATTTGGAAAACAAACCCCTTAACCCTATCTTCATAAATTAAATTAAATTGAAGTAAATTAAATTAAATTGAATTTATAACTAAGAAGAGAAGCACATATGTGTTTCCTTCATGTGCTTCTAACACTCCTTCATGTGTGTTGACTACTAAATTAAAAACAATATGAATCCTAGGAATCAATAAACAAACAAGAAGGAAGTGTTAGAAACTTAAGAAATATTAATAGTTAGCAAGCATAAATAAGTGTGGGTATGCTACGCAATGCTTGGTGTACCTAGAGAATGTGAGTGATGGAGGTGAATTGAACATCTATCCTACAAAAATAGAGGTCATTCTTAAATGGAAGATTCCTACTAGTTCCTCCAAAGTTAGGAGCTTTGTTAAAGATACGATTTTATGAGAAATTTCATAATATCATTTTGAGTTGCTATATCAAAACATCATGCTACAGAAACTAGTGGAATGCTTGTGTAGTGGGATAAGATTAAATAGAACCATTTGAAGAATTGAAATGAAGTATAAGTTAGCCTTATTCCTAGCACTATCTATTATGGTACTTTCACATTAAAAATCACAAGAAACAAATAATTAGAGTAATCTTTGAAGGTGAAACCTCCTTTTACAATGAATACAATGTACAAGACTAAAATTGGTACTCTAATATTTGATCCTTAGTGTAGATCTATATAGTTTATATCTAATATATATATATATATTATATATATTTATATATATAAATATATATATATATATATATAATATATATATATATATTATATTAGTATATATATAGATATATAAGATATATGTTGTACTAGTGTCTAGATGAATGGCAATCCATGAGGAATCCTAGCCTGCATAATAATATAACAATATAAATGTAATCACTCTATCTAGTGTTTAACAAGGAATTTTAGAGTTAAAATGGTGCTTATATAGGGATTAACATGCCTCTACGCTTCAAAAAAGTGTTCTACTCAACACTTGACTAACTATCAATGATTATACAAGAATAAGTCATTTTACCATGTCATCTCTTCCATTAATAGGTTCGTCTGTTTAATGATGTACTCCACAATTGTTGGGCTCTTGGCTCCTTAATCCTTCTTTCATGGAAATTTTCCACTTCTAATATGATTTTACCTTCTTCATTTATCTTTGGTACACTTCTTCACTACAAACAAATAACACGATCATCATATTGATTATGTGGAAGACCCTTAAGCTTTAATTCAAATTCGTTGGGATGATTGTTGGCAACTTTATGGATATTAATTAACATAGATGATATTGACATTTGAAAATTTAGCAAAAATAATTGTGTGATTACACCTTGGTGCCCCTTTTTAAGTAATTTTGTCATTCCATTAAATATTATCAATTTAGAGGGTTTTGCTTCAAAACCTCTAAGCTCAATTTCCTTTCCTTCTAAGGTAAATTTTATGAAGGGATCTTGAAATTAAAGGGCATTGTTGCCAATGATTGTAACCATTGGATCCTTATTAAAACATCACCACCACCCATTTGGATTACAATGATGAGACTGTCCAACAAATAATCCCCCATATTGAGCTTAAAACTTTGAAATTTAAATGAAAAAATTATGATGCATGCATCTATAATCATCTCTTGAAACTTTAGTGTTGGAAATATAAAACAATTGAGAGGTTTTTCTAATTTGTAGTTTAGGAAGTTATGGGTATTTCCCAAATTAATCAATACTATAAACCAATGTAGATCCATCTTAACATTTGATCTATCAAGCGCGGAGAGGGATGAAATATCTTGAGGTGTAAACCTCCTTTTAGAGTGAAAAACTTGAGAAAAGGTTTGTACCTCCAAATATTTGATCCCTCTCAAGATGGATCTATGCTCGCTTACATAACAGATAATTATATAAAAATAATCCATAATTTTTTAGACATAACAACTAAAAATACATGAATCAAAATCATTAAAATGTGATTCCCTAGTTTTTTTTGAAAATTTCAATGTTCTTAGGGGAAGACTTAATTTTACTAATAATGGCCACTTGTAAGATTTTCAACTCAAGGTTCTAATCCCTCAATCAATTTGCTAATTTTTCATGAGTCAAAATGTCTACATAACATTAAATTGACCATTTTAATTTTTTTATTTATAGGTTGGATTCGAGAAAAATAACATGGGAAAAAACTATGGGTTGTGAAAACCTTGACTCAAAATGTTTTATTTGGGTAAATTGGTCATTTTATTTTAATTAAATAATTTTACTTTATTATTATTATTTTCTATACTTTATTTCTCTTTCTTTCTCATTATTTTTATTTTTATCTAATTATAGGGCATAAAATGTTTTATCAATGATTATAATCATTAGTTTTTAAATTTTATTATGTTTATTAAATTTTAAGTTATTATGTTTTAATGTAGTTTGACTCAGTCAAAATGTTAAAAATTATAATGCCTTTCCCATATTAGTTTGGAGAGTTTCTAAATGTTATTTTATTTTAATTAGGGCCGACATTGACTTTAAAATAAATTTGTTAAATGTTGGAGACGTTTTAATTTTTATTTTTTTTTAATTATGTCCACTATTGCCATTAGATTAAATTTGTTAAACATTTAAGTTTGACCTCTACCCCATATTGGTCTATAGAGCGCCGCTTGGCACAACCATGATAGTGTAGGTCTTTTTTGGAGCAAAGGTTGTCATAAAAAGAGAAACAAAATTAGGTAGCAAAAATGCAAGGGTTTAATTTTGAAATGAACTTTCTAAATTAGAAGAAACACCAAGTTTATATTATATTACACCTTATATTTTAATATGACAGGAAGAGGCTCATAATGAATGAGAAAATAACAACAATTCTAAAAAAACAAAATGTATAAATGAATGAATGAACTCTATGGAACAAATTTTAAGGGATTCTCATTCATTAATTCATAAAACTAAACTTCAACAGTGAGTATAAGTGGATTTCAAATCCTAAGACTAAGAAATACCCCATCTAAACTTTGGGTGAATCCCTGTAAATGAATATTTCCTCAAATAATGGATCAAGCATAATGGTGGTCGAATGTGACAAAACTAATGTGTAGCTAGCCTATGGTTGGGTGGAGAGTAGAAGCCCCTCCTTTAGTTGCCAACTAGTTCAATATATATAGATAAGTCTATTAGAATTTCATATTTGAATCATGAACCATGATATTCAATGTCATGCCTATGACTAGTATCATATCTTGCGTGTCTATGATTTTTAATGAATCTCTCCAGTGTGTTGTTCAATATTTAGTTTACTATTGATATGAGAAACTATGCATTATGATTTCTTAGTTGACAACAATGGCTTATGAATATATAAACTCAATTTTTTTCTTGGAGCATTAACAATGTGTGATAGAAAGATAACAAATATTCTTGTATAGTTATGAGTACTTATGCATTCATGCTTAGTTAATTAATACTCATATTCCTATGGAAAATATCAATCAATTTGCAAGATGTGCAAGGAATTGATCATGTTTATTAATTTTTTTTATTAATTTGATGAAATAACTAGGATAATTGGAATAATGTGTTTCTACGTAAAATATGATAAATTTTATGCATGGGATTGATTAATAATCCTCCTAATTAATATTCTTAATCACGATTTTATTCCGACTACCCCATGAAGATATTGACCGAGATAAGCATTTCCTAGTTTGCACAAATGCGTGCAAGGAAGGACTAGGAGGAATCCTAATGCAAGAAGGACATGTAATATTCTACGAGTAAAGGAAACTATCAAAGCATGACAGTAACTATGTGTCTCATGAATTGATGTCAGATGATGGAGGACTAAGATACTTGTTTTATTAGACTAAGTTAAATGCTAGACAAGCTATATGATTGTAGTGAATTTGATTTTGAAATCAAACCTATTAAGGGAAAGGAAAAACAGGTGGTGGATGCACCTAGTGGAAGTATACAAGTAGTTCACTCACAAGCCATGAGAACTCATGAAATTCACAACAGAGAAAATATTAAATAATCATGACTACATCATGAGAATTTCTAGTATGTGAAGGAATGCTTACATCAAGAACCAGGGTGAAGAATAAGAAAGAATTGCAAGCTAACTATTGATAGTACGTTATTGTTCAAAGATATGTGGTATGTACCTTATGTGACCAACTTGAAAATGCTCATAATGGATGATTTTAGAAAATACCTTATTCAGGTAATATTAGTTACTAAAAAATGATAACAACCATAAAGAATTTACACTATTGGTTAGGAATAAAGAAGGAAATAGATAATTATATTATGAGATACTTGGAATGCCAATAAATCAAAATCAAATGTAGAAGTCCAAAAGGATTATTATAACCCATTCAAAATTGTGAGTGGAAATGGGAAGTCATATCCATGGAATTCATCAAGGGATTTCCAAATACATCCAAACAACATGATGCCATTATGGGGGGTACTGGGAAAATTGGATTGTGTCTATGTTCAAGAGTTGCAACAATGTGTAAATACCTAGACAAAATGTTAGAGTCACATCATTGTGTGAATAATAGAATCGAAGTTACAACAATAAGATAAATAGAGGAATTACTGGAAATAAGGAGATATAAATAAAACTATAGCTATACTAAAATGTATAGAGAGTGCATAGCTAAGGAGGGGGCCCTACCTCTTTAGAGGAGGCATTGGTAAAAGTAAAATCAACATGCTAGCGAATCAACACACCATTGATGGAAATAAATGTGAATTTGTATTGAAAGAATTAAATTAGAACTACAAACTAGTTTTCATATTTAGAGTGATTGATTCTCTACTATGTGCATTGTTTAGTGTCCTACTTATAAAAATACTTGAACTATATTAATATTTAAATGGGAAGTAATGAAATTTTGAATTTTCTATCTAATTATTATGAATTTCCTTGAGAAGATAGAAATTCAAACATATGATAGATCAATCAAATATATGGAAAATGGAATTTGGGTCACACTTTTCTTATGGAGCGACGAATATCCCTTGTCATTTTATCCTACTAGGATATTGGTTGGTTAATCGATCTGGGAAATTCATTGGAAACAACTATGCAATTGATGTGATATGCTAAAATAATTTTCCATAGTTACATTGGTAGCCACTTGACTAAGAGTTGTAGGACTACGATGGAGTGAGTTACAACAAAGGAATGAAGGAGAGTTGTAGTAAAAAGGAGTCACAATGCAAGTGTCATCATCCTGGAATTGCAACATGAATGTGTTCAGTTAAGAGTTGTAGCATGTGTGTGTTTTGTTGATGTCTAGAATAGAAATGTTGTTTTCCCAACATTTTTGAATTCTTTATGGGGTAGACCATGAAAGATGGGAACATAATCCAAAATTTATATCCTTATTTATATATATTACATAAATATTGTCATAAATCACAAAAGAAAAGAATCAAAATGTCATACCTCACATATTACAAAAGACCGAAAATAAGGGGTCAAATTCACACTATTTATCCGTGTATATGACTGTTGTGGCCACCAACAACCCCCCTCCTTATGAAGTGTTATTTCTAATACTAAATAAGTGGGGACCCTCAGAAAAAATCAAAAAATCAGTTAGTGTTACATTTTCTTTTTTAGATAAAACTTACAACATCATGGACTCAGGAAGATACCTTGAAGAATCTAAAAAACCTAATTTTCATGATGAAGAAAACTAAATTCACTCCTTAAGAGATGTCGCATCGCACAAAGAATGATAGCATACACCTTCTAATGAGTTAAAATGACAAAAAGCGAGATTGCGACGTGACACCTCATCGCATCGCATACACTAAAGAAACACTCACATTGAAAAACTCTAAAAAATTTCCGATATGCGATATCGCATATCGCGCATCGCAAAAATCACATTAATCACACATAAGGATTATAACGATCTACGATATTGCGATACTGTGATACTGTGATACCGCAATACTACAAAATTGCGATACCGCGATACTGCAGATTTGCGATATTGCGATACTGCGACCTTGCGATAAAAAATAGCACGATGATGTTGTGATTTGCGATACAGCGATCTGCGATATTGCAAAGCAAAATCGCAGGACCCCTCCATCGTAGTTAGTTCTGGCTCACTATTCGAGAAAACTTTTTCAGCCAAATGTTGGTCATGTATTTTAATGCGAATTAATGAGTTATTGCCAGTTGTTAATGAAGTATGGTGTTATGTTTTTCAAAGAAATAGCTCACGTAAGGTGGCATGTTTTACATACCTTCGGCATTTAAAATTTTTCCTGTCATTAGTCTTTTATCATTACTTCCACCTCAATGTAAAATGCAGGAAAGAAGGACGAAGCGTTATGCAAGGTAGTATGGAGAAAACTATGAGGAGGAAAGGCAGCGCTCCAATGTACATTTCGGAAGGCACACCTAATCCACTTAAGGAAGAAAAAGAGCTACGGAACTCTTTTGAGGCATCTATCACAAATTTCTCATATACAACCATGGTTGAATGGGTACTGAACGACGCTGATACCAGAAATAGACAGTTTAATTCTAAGGGTCAAGAGCTCATGGAATCACTATTTTTACAAATTTTGAGCTTTATATTGGATGAGAGAAAAAGGCGCAAGAGGCAAAAACCGCATCATGGAAGCCCGGATCAAGAAACAGAGGCAGTTTTCGATGCGCGATTAGCGCTTAGTGCTAATCGCGGATCGGTAAGAAAAATTGTTCGAAAAGGAAGGCCCCTAGTTACTCAGTCATCAGCAAGCCCCGAAAATTGCAAGAAATCAATGATAGAAACAAACTGGAAACAGAAGACTAAAGGAAAAGTAGAAGCAGTCCAAAGGTTAACCAAGTTGAAATGGGATTTTTACCAGGCATACAAGGTAATGATACATATTCATTGAATGATTCTCAAGTATATCATCAATTTTACTGAGAATATAATGCCAGCTCTTGCCGATTTTGTTTGCTTGACTCAACCAAATATCGAAGACAGTCAGCCGACTCCACTCAGGAAAATACTTAATGCTTGCGACATTAAGGAGTAGATTTAGAAATAGTTAGATAGTAGATTTAATTTTAGAAATAGTTTTGCCTAGAAAGAGGACGGTCATTTAAACCAAATCCTCAATTTCTGTAAATAAGTTATTTAGTTAGTAGTATTTAAACCCTTCTCATGCATTTAGAGAAAGGTCCAGAAATTTATCAAAAACTTGTCCTCAGAACATGCACTTTTGCACCCTCAGAGGAGGTTTTGGTGAATGAATGGAACATGGATTATTTGATATTTGCATTTGATATCTGCTACTGATGTTGCACTTCTATACTCTTAGTGGATGTTAAATGAAGGAGAGATAAATCAATTGTCGCTTGAAACTCATGAGTAGGACTATTTATAAATGGTACTTTTATCTCTTAACCATTTATGCTTATGCGTTAAATTGATATTCAGTTTTTAGTTGTTTATATATTACAACATGAATGTCTAAGTTATCATTTGGCACTTTTGTACAGTGATAACTATTTTTTTATGTTTAGTGTATGAATAGCTCATTTATGCGATAAGTTTTCACAACTGTTTCGTCTAACTTCTTATACGAAGTAGTTCATCTTTATCGAATTCTTTTGTTATGATAGCTGAATGATCTTTATTACCAGTTATTGTTTGAAATCTTTTTACATCGCATAGAAGAAAGATCACACACCGGGTTAGCATAAATTTCGATGTTTTTCTGTTTATTAGAATACAATAGCATAGCATTAGATTAGAATTAAGATAGAAGTATTCCATTTAGAACAGAAACACCCATGTTTTTCACACACACACACTGAATTGGGAAATTGGTCCCCTATCCCCAGTCGGACCCGCTATACCAAACGAATAAGGAGCTTCCAACCAAGGTCCGGACCGGGCAGCTATTCCCCTTGTTGTCGACCCAATTTTCGGGGCCTTCAATAATGACTTACAACTAGACAATATTGTACATAGTTCCCACATGTTTGGATCCTTTCCATGAGTAACGAGGGATGGCGTGGGATCCAATGGAATTATGTTGGTCAAGTTCATTAGGTCTACTTATGGAAATATTAAATTTTCTTATGAACTCTGATTGAGACATTTTTTTTCTCAATTAGATATGCATTGGTGTGTATATTATGGGATATATTTCCATCTAAGGTTGGGTCCACAAAAAGTTTTCATTTAACACCTCAAATTGGTTCTTGAATTTTTTTCACTTGAAATTTTTCAAACTATTAAACTCAATAACCTTGCATGCTAATTACTCTAAATATTCCATCTTGAAAGCATTCAGATGGTTGAAAAATAATATGTTAATCCAATCTATCTTATACATGTTTTATCACCCATTTATTATGATAAATGCATTTATCCCAAATAAAATTTTAAAAGGTTCATGGTTGTCATTATGAGTTATTAGGTTTACATGATGAGTTTATTATTTTCACATATGCAATAAATTTATTTATATAGACTTAATACACTTTATTCTTATTAAATTGATAAGGGAATACCTTAACTAAGATCAACCTAAAGAACAACATATGTTTAAGAATTGTTGTCAAGGATTAAAGTGAAAGATATATTTTCCATTGTAAGTGACAAATATTAATAGTTCTATGACCTAACAATCAATAAGATCTCCCCAGTTGCGGGTGACAGCACGCTACAATGGGCTGAGCCACATGGCTACCATGTGCCGCCCCGTGAACAATAAATACAGTAGGTACTCAGCCGTCAAAGGCTTATTATTGTGCGGTTCAAGCTCTAAGCATTCAATGCTGAGCAGATTGAAGGGATGGCGGCAGTTATTGGACGCTTCAAACAAAGGAATGTTGAAAGGAATGTTGAAGGATATCAAGGTAGGGCAATGCAGTTATCAGTTCATTGTCTCGGTGGTGTCAAGGAGCTTCGTTTGCAGAGCAATTCGACGCAGAGGCTGGCCTGCAGGGGGGCGTTGCGCACGCCACCACAAGCTGCCTTCTGGGCTTCTCGACCCTCCTTCTCAGGTGCCTGTTCTGAGTGAAAAAGGAAATTTGAGAGCTCCTCTGAAGGTCGGGTGGCAAACTCAGAGGTTCGGGAGGCGAACTCAGAGGTCTGGGCGGCAAACTCAGAGGCTTTGGGGGCAAATTCAAAGGTGCTGGCAGCGAATTTGGAGATACTGGTGGCTAATTCAGAGTTGTTGGGGAAGAATTCGAAGGCTTTGGGGGCGAAAACAGAGGTTCATTTGGAAAATTCAAAGGTGGTGGTGGTGTTGGGAAGGCTCTGGCGGCGAATTCTGGCTTCTGGGTGGCCTCACGAATCGCTCAAAGCAATCAAGAGAGAAGGAGAATTTCCCATGGCAAGGCTTCGACAAAGGCAACCTTGCAAGAGGGGTTCTGGTCGTGGCTCATCCTCACGCCCATCGGCAGAGAGGGAGCACCACCATTGCTGCTGCTGCTATTGCTATCGGAGGGCACGGGTCAAGCCACTCCAAGCTGGCAAATACCTGGAGGTTCGCATGGCAAGCGAAGGGGAGCTAGCCCTCCCTACATTTGGCTCAGTGGTGTTCACCCTGGGCAAATCCTTGGACAATCCGGGAATTAATGCTCATGTTTCAGTGCTTTTTACTCAAGCTCCGGAAGGGATTGTAGGAGAAACGCCTCCAGGAATGGAGGATCCACCCCCAGAGGGCTCTGGTAAGGCATGCCCCTTGCCGCCTCCATCATGTGGGGAGGGCACCTCAGGGAAGGAGATCATGGCCGATCCCTCCATCCCCCCGGCGAAGAAGTCTCCAGACTCAGCACAGGCCAAGTGGGCCGCCATGTGGGAGGGTATCCCTGAGGGTCAGGGATGGTGCACCACTGTGGAGGAGAAACCTCCTGAAGAAGACTGACCTTCCCACGCGCGCACCAGCAACTGCCAATTCCACTCAGCTTGGGTCCAGAATTTTGTATGCTGCGGGTTACGCGGTTCGGGTTAGCATTTTTTCTGTTCTCTTGCAGTTTTTTATAGTGTCCAGTTCATTTTGGTCGGGTTTCGTATCAGTGGGTCTTGTTTGTATCAGTCCCCAATCTGTCAATGAAGACCGCCCCTGCGCGGGCAGGATTGCTTATGAGTAACTCAATGAGTCTGGGTCTGTTTTTTGGCATTTTGGAAAAGTTTCCTGCCTCAGTTGGTCCTTTAAGAGGAATTATGAAAGCATTGTTGATGCTACCCCTGCGTGGGAGCTTTTTGAGTCAGTCTAGTTCACCCAAGGCGCCACTGGCGGCCATGGAAGTCTTGCTTCACTATCTGTAAACACTTCACTGTACATATAATATAAAAGCTAGCTAGTTTTACCAAGAAAAAAAAAAACAATCAATAAGATCTCATAAACACATGTCTAATTTATTATAAGAAGATATTTATCTTACTACAAAATGGTCAAGTATATGTAGAATCCTTTGCTTCAAAAGCTTTAATTTTATTCCTTAGTCCTCTTCTTTTATTTCTTGTATATTTAAAAAGGTGTTTTCTTTATTTTATATATTTTGAGCGTGATAAAAGTATTTCATTATTTCCTTGTGAAAATAATAGCAAATCATTTGACATTAATATTGGTCGAAATACATAATGAAGCGGGTGTAGAGTCAATTAAAACTACATAAAATTTGAAACAAAAAGTCAAGGGATGAAGAATACATTGTCGATTATTGAAAAGAGATACCAGAGGACAATATTTCTAAAATAATCCTTGCAAAATTTGAAGAGTACAATATTCCTTGTTGTTCCAAAAACAATTTTTATACTCTTGATGAATATGATTTGAACCTTGTTAGGCATAAACATAAACCCATGTGAATAAGTTTAGAGGAAAAACACATAAGTGGTCATGCTATCATTGGTGATTTTCATAGTTTGAAATTTAATAACTATTTTATTGTATTGATTTGAATTCTCATATTTACCATAAATTTGAATATGTATTGGAAGAAAATGAGAATGGATTCTTATCTAATAAACATTTCATATGAAAAATAATAACATCATGCCTTACTAATGAGGGTAAAATTGAAAACCCTCACAAAAAATATGAAAAGGACACATATTAGCCATTTCATTATGATGATAAAAATTCAATAGATGATGATATTATTCATAGGTTTCATATGAGTTAGACATCACATGATTATATAAGCACATTATGAAAATCATAGGAAACCTCCATTGTGATACCTCACATATTACTTTTCAAACAAGATGAGGACATACCTGCAACTATTTTAGTATGACAAAAGTATTGTATTCACGATATTGAAGATACATTTGGATAATGGTTGGAATCTATTCTATTATATAGTTTTTCATATAATTCTCAGGATATTGATTTATTCCTCTCTTCTTCTTCCAATGATTTTTGGAGTAATGAAGCAAGTCAAAAATCAATCACCCCTTTAGAAAAAAAAAAACTCAAAATGGGAGACGAAGACATTGTTGATTATCAAGAAGGAATATCCTAGGAAAATATTTCTAAAAATACCCTTGCAAAATTTGTAGAGAATACAATCATCTTTTTTGTTATAGAATTTAGTTATCAATCCTATGATGAACAGGTTTTAGACCTTGGTAGGCATAAAAATGTAGAAATATGGTTCAAAATCACAATTGTTTAGGAAATTTGATCTAAATAAAGAGACATAATTCTACACCATTTCTCTGTATAAATCAATTCACAACTTAAAACAATAACTGCAGACATGCAATAAGAAATAACATAGATGCACAATATTTTTCTAGGGAAAAGAAACTGCTAAAAACTCCTTAAGCATGCTTGCATTAATAAGATGAATAGATAATGTATTACAATTGTTCGCCTTCTCTAAGCATAATTTGCAATTGAATAAATTATCTCCCTGCTCAATGAGAAGCTCTAACCTAGAAATATTCAATGGATGCCTCTGCTTGAGCCCATGTTTCCTTGCACAATTCTTGACGAGTTAGGCCCTATTCTATAGGAATTTTTTTCCAATTAATTGCACAATTCCCAAGGTTACCTCATTGATTGCATGCAACACTTGTACACTCGAGGCTAGTCTAGGATTGACTTTACACTACCTTGTAATCTCCACCATAGATGGGAAAATCAAATTATCTACATGCACTAGCTATTTTGGGTTGATTGATCTGCTAACTAGATTATCAATGAGTTATACTATTGTCCCACTGCACAACTAGCCTTCCACTAATTCTATCAACAATTAGATCTAGTCTAACTGAATACAATTGAAAATAACCATCCTTGATTGCTACAAATTAGCAATGGCACATGCTTAACTAAACTCCAAGGCATCTAACTTGACTTTATTGAGCCAACTAAGTGACAAGATCCATTTACACAATTTCACTACCTCCGAGTTGTCTGTTGATGTGGAAATTCATTTTTTTCTCAATTTGACCAAGGCAAAGTAAATTTGATACTTTCTTACTACACTTCTCAACACTCTGTCTTAGCAAGAAAGGGATTTCAACCATCCATATCCTACACCTATGGAATGTACTATAGAAGCACCTCTTATTTTTGTTTCTTCTACTGCAACAACTGCAATAGAGAAGCATGAAATAAACTAAATAAACTATATATGGAACCATCTACTTAGAAAACTATATTGCCGCTGACCCTGCTACCTAGCCTCCTCTATTGTCAACACTCCTCTAAAATCCTTAGTGTCCGACTGACAGTGATCCTCCTACTACTAAATATTGTTGTCCCTTGTAGCAAGGTAATGATCTATGAGGAGAAGACCTCATGGATCCTGCCCAAATTTTTTCAACTTTAGGGCTAAGGATTCACATTACCCCACCTCACTCCTAGAGGTATTGATCCATGCATGGAAAAATATATGTCTAACTTGTAGAGGTTTCTCTCTCTAACTCCAATCTGCTTCTCTTGTTTGGTAGCTATGTGTCTCAGAAAGGCTTCAACTTACTGAATATCACATCATAGCCATGATCTTCCAAAACTACAATAAAGATGAGGGTCTTATTGAAGACTCGTAAAAACATAACATATTTGAGGCAAAGTGGAGAGCCTGAATCCCTCTTAAAGGTTACTATACCAATCTTGGTGGGACTATACCTTCTTTCATCCCAAATTAAATATGCATCTAGAGATCTTTCATATGGAATGATGCACTTGAATCCAAGTGCCATAGACTCCCCATCACAGTGTTGGCCATGCACGCAATCATGGTGAAATCTAACTCAAATAATGAAGCTAATTCTTCACCTACTGCTCCTACTACGTGCTCATTGCTATGATTTTTGTGTAGACACTTTGTAGCATTTTATTTTGGACAAGTCCTTCTTGCCCCCTAGGTTGCAGTCAACCTCTCTCTAGACTTCTTTCTATTGGCCTTCACTCATTTTCTAACTAGAGAAAATTCCTCTTCTTCTTATGTGTATGTTACTCCATCTATGGTATTTATCCTGATTTCTTCTTGTGCCAAATCATACCACAACCTTTCCCAATTTAGTAAAATTTCCCTTCCATTCACAAGGTCCTCATAATTATGCCTAGATTTTGGAAGGCCTAGAATAGGTAGGCTCACAAGGTCATCTTTTGCAACAGTCACACCAACCCCTTCATTCTCATTCCAAACTTGTGTAAATATGGTGAGATACCATTTAATAATGTCATTCTTGTGCATTTTGAGTGCCAATTTTCTATTATCATTGATATTCTCAAGTAGCTCTGTCAGTGGCTTCCACATTACGAAAGGAGTTTCTTTCCCATGGATATCTGAGATGATGTGGTATCGCACTCCCTCCAAGATAATTCTCCTTACTTTGTTACATATTTCTTCCATTTATATAGGTTCTATGGATCAATTAATCCTAGTTTTGTAATGTTTATCTTGGCATATTCTAGCAATCAATTATCATGAAGCACAGCCTCCATGCGATCCTTCCATGAAATTAAATTCAAGTTGCCTTCCAAGGCATACCCTAATATCATCTCGTTAAAGGTCTTCTTCCCAACTCTGAATAAATCTTGCTACATTGATGTTGAATATTAAAACCTCCCAAGGAATAGATTCAAAATTCATGTTCGAATGTGAATCCAACTCCGATACCATGTAGAAATATGGTGTAGAAATGAAATTTCTCAATAAATCTTAATCTAAATCAAGAGACACAATTCTACTCTACTACTCTGTGGAAATTAATTCACAACTTATAAAAACAATCTTATACATGCAATAAGAAATAACAAACATGCACAATACTTTTTTAGGGGCGATAAATAGCTAAAAAACCCTTAATATTGCTTGCATTGATCATATGAATATAGCATGTATTACAGTTGCTAACCTGCTCTAAGAAAAACCTGCAAGTGAATAACCTATCTAAATTCTCAATAAGCAGCTCTGAACTATACTTAGTCAATTTATTCCTCTTCTTGAGCTCCTATTTCCTTGCACAATTCTCAAGGAATTAGGCCCTATTTTATAGGAACTTTCCTCCAATTAATTGTGCAATTCTTGAGGTTGGATCATTGATTTCATTCAACACCTATACACTCAAGACTAGTCTACAACTAATGTTACATTACCTTGGAATATCCACCACAACTGAGGAACTCAAATTCTGTACATGCATGAGATATTTTGGGTTGATTGATTAGTTAACTAGATGATCACAAAGTTAGACTATTGTCCCACTTCACAACTGACCTTTCACTAGTTATATCAATAGTTAGAATTAGTTTAACTTAATACAATTGGAAATAAATGATATGGATTTCTAGAGATTATAAATAACACGTGCTTAACAAACTCCAAGCCCTCTAACATGAATTTACTTAGCCAACTGAGTGAAAAGAGCCATGTCACACAATTTAACTGCCTCCAAGTTGTCTACTGATGTGGAAATTCATTTTTTTCTCAATTTGACGAAAGCAAAGTCAAATTGGGACTTTCTTGCTACACTTGTCAACAAAAAATACACCCATGCGAGTAGGAATAGTGGAAGAATATATA
This sequence comes from Pinus taeda, assembly GCA_000404065.3. NCBI lineage: Eukaryota > Viridiplantae > Streptophyta > Pinopsida > Pinales > Pinaceae > Pinus > Pinus taeda. Next base: position 210,500 of record APFE031307364.1, on the reverse strand, counting down.
TATATAAAATATATAAAAATATAATAAATATAATATATATATATATATAATATATTATATATTAGTATTATTAATGTAATTATTATGTATTATGTATGTATGTTAGTAAGAGATTTTAGAATTTGACATTTAATGGTCCATTTTAAAATATTGTTTTGATTTCTCATATTTATCATAAATATACATATGTATTTGATTCCAATGCAAATAAACTCTTATATAATAAACATTTTATTTATCATCCATGTCATTTATTTCATTATGATAATAAAAAATTAGCAGTTGACGAGATTATTGAAAAGTTTCACATGAGTAAAACATCACATGATTCTATAACAAGTTAAGTAAAGATGAGTGAAATTCCATTTTCATACCTCACATAGTACTCTACAAGCAATAGGAAGGTCTACCTACAACCATTTTAGCGAACCAAAACTCATTTGTTCGTGATAAGAAGTTGTTTTATTAGTGAAATCTAAAACTCCAATATTGTATGAATGTTGTTTTTAAGTGATAAGTTTGAGGTTTAGTTTCAAGTGGTGTTATGTTTTCTTAGGTATTAACTTTACTTATGATTAAAAGTTTTCATAAAAATGGTGTAACCAAAAAAATTCATTCTTTCTTGATTACATTGGAAAAATGATGTTACTTAGCCTTGTTATTGTTGATAGTTAGAGAAGGAGAATTGTTTATACTAAGTATCTTTTGAGGAAACAAAACAAATGTTGAAGAATGTGCTTTGAGCCATTTTAATTTAGAATTCATTTGATATGACCTCTAATGAATAAAATCTTTTACATCTTAACAACCCTAGCAAATCCTAGTGAGAATGATATATTGACTAGCAAATTTTCCTATTGTATGTTTTATTGATGGTCTTCAAAGTATGACCACGCAGAATCTTTTATTGTTGGTATATCATCTATAAAGATATCACACAAGGTATGCTACTTTCTTCCTCATTCATAGCACAAGAGACTACTAAATATCCTCACTTCTACCACTTTTTCTTCTTTAGCAACAATAATAACATTTTGTTCTCTAAATGCTCCATTGTATAGTATAATGTACTCCACTCTTTTGTTTACTAAAGATATCTTAATTCCTTTATGAAATTCTTATAGCAATTTTGTTTCTTTCCCACAAGTTATTCAATTAGGTTTATATTCACATATTCCAAGTTTTAATTTTGGTTATTCCTTAGTTCTTTATTCATGTTTCTCATATTTGAATGAATACCCCACTTGACCTTCAAAGTGATCATAAGTAGTGCTCACAAATTTTATCTAAAAATAAGATGAACCTCTAGTCCAAATAATAAAATATTTCAAATTTATTTTATAATTGATCTATGACATGTCTACATAGCTTTAATTCTTATGGTAATTCCACAGTTTCATTGTAACATAGTATATTTAATAGATTAAATTATTGGATTTTTCCTACTATCACATATTCAATATATTTTTCTTTTTATTAAAGTATGGTTCTCAATTTATTTATATTATAATTAAGCTTCGAGATTGTTCTTCGTCGAGGTGGGAAACACATTCATGTGGCCGTGTTTATTGTTTTGTGGTAGTGGATCCAACTATTCAAGTGCCTTATAACAAAATCAATGGTTAGTATATGATTAGGATTTTGTGCTAGGTTTAATTTGTTTGGTTAGGGTCTAGAACCACCCTTGCATTTCTCATTTTTCATTTCTCCTTAATTATGTCACTTCGTGGCCATGGTTTTACTCATTTGAACAACTCTCCACTATTCTCGATTGCTTAGCACTACATGTGTAATTTACCTCCATCTTTCATTCAAAGACTACTAAATTTACATTGCTGTCGATTTTCAAGACTTTTCTTCTATAGTGTGTCAACAACACTATTAAAGGTAATTATGCTTAACTGTGCAACTCAGTTATATATCCATGGGTTCAAGTGAAAAGTCAATTTACAACTATTATGCAACAAAAATTAAGTGATTCCCAAAAAATTTGTTCTTGTACATTTTTTAGGTTGTTTTGTTCAATCAAAATGATTTGTTGCAATGGTTACTATTTTCGTTGAAAGGTCTAGAGTCAATTCTCCTTGATAGATTCTTACTAGGTAAATTTTTTCTTCGTTCAAACTCTAATTTTCTTTTCTTACTTATAAGGGTTAATATTTTTCCATGTTTTCTAGAAATGTTACAGACATTAATACATTGTTTTTTGTTTAGGATCTTGGTCTCATTTCAAATTTTTCCTAGTTTCCACTAAACTGTAGGAATTACATTTGTATTTGTTTGTATATCAATTTAGCTCCACAACCACCCCTTTTCTCTACCAGCTATATTAATATTTTTCGATCGTGTTTTAAGGTTTATTTTTTTGCTTGTATAGTTGACCACCCCTTCATTATTTCTTTATAGGAGAAATCTCAAAGGGGTTGTAGTCACCTAGGTAATTACCGTTAACAATGTCCAAATTAAAATCTTTAAATTTAACGAGTTCTCTTACTATGTAGTGACAATTCGTAGTTCTATTCCACTTGTGACAGGTGTTAATTGCTATGACTCTTCTTCAGAGAATTATTTGGCTATTGAATATTTTTCAGAGTTTTTGGTTTAACCCTCAAATTTTGCTTTTACTGGGTTGGAAATTCTTCTTTGAGCTTCCTAGTTTGTCATTGAGGAATGGCAGAAATTATTGTACCTGTGAAGGTTGAATGTTATGAATGCAGTGCTTGCAATAATTTTTCATTGTTCTTCTGTTTTATTTATATCGAATAGATGAAGGAGGACGTATGGGGTTTCTTACCATATATATGGTTTTTGTTTTTATATTTAACAAAAGTAATTTTATTTCTATAGAGCTATAAGCTCTTTAATAGCAACTGCATTATCTAGCTATTACTACTTTAAGAAGAATGATTATTGTTCAATTTTTTTTTTTTGTTTATATATATTTTCTCATTCTAGTAATTTTCCTTGTGGTTCTTAGTAAATTAATTGTTCATTTTTCTAAACACTCTTGAGAGAAAGTTATTAATTAATTTAATGGATTCTGAGCTCACCATTTTAATGTTATGTTTTGGCTATGACGATGACCATCCAAACTTTTGGTCTAACTCAATTTTGGAGCCCACTTGAACTGTCATTCTAAGCTATCTAGTATCGCCACGTTGTTTACTTATTTATCCTTGTGTTTTTCCTAATTGTCGCATCCTCCTAAGGCAATGTTTTCTAAGTTTCTTCACCTTATGATTAACAACTCTTGTTTTATCTTGTCCAAATATAGGTGAAGAAAATTCTTTTCTTGACTTAGAAACCATCTTTCTTCACCATCCAACACATAAAAAAAACAAGAGATAAGAACTTTCCTTGGAAAAAATTTCACTCGAACATGACAAAAGCTTTCACTCTAGTTGAACGCACTCCTTTAGGTTGAACAATTGTGTCAGAGTGGAGCGTACCCCTTCATTCTCAATCAGTGCACCCTCCAGTTGAGCACACTCCTTCAAATCAAAGACTTGCACCCCTTTCAATGCATACATGCACTTTTATTATTACATGTGGGCATTGTATTAGAAAATAGGAGCCCCACTTTACTTTACTTAGCTAACTCATCGATCCATCGACAACTGGCAAGCATCCATGGAATGGATTTGCATGTAAAATCCTTAAAATCAATTTTGATAATCATTCTTGCAAATAAGCACTCTCATCTGGGCTGAGTGAAATTCCTTAGATCAAGGAGATCCTTTTCGACTTTCATTCCAAGTAAGTTTTTAATGTTGAATATATTGTTTCCCTTTGATATTTTTAATGTCGATATTGCTTTCCTTATTGGTGTTTCATTTCTTTTCAATTTCTTTCTTAGCGTTTTAGTTCATTATTTCTACTACAAGTGTCAAATTATTGTCATAGGATGTGACTCTTGACATTCTGCAACTCTTTATATTCTAATGAAGATTAAGACAAAATCTATAAGAACTTGTAGATATTTCCTCTCAACATTTGTATCATTCTATCTTGTTGCTTAAATTTTTATTGAGCAATTCCAAGATAGAACACACTTTTGGAAGCAAAGGTGCGACTGTTAATGAAAACGACACCCAGAAGAACAAGTTTTCCTCAAGAACACACTCCTTCGACATGTAGAATTGTTCCCTCCTTGAGTGCATGAGCGCATCATGTGTTAGTGCCTTGATCTACCTCAGGTTGAAGGAAGGCAGGTCTAGGGTAACATCGAATCAAGCTTAACCTGGTAGCCAGCCATACCAGGTTGTGAGAGGGCTCTCTCCTTGTCAATCTCAATTAGGACATTGGAAACTAGGGCTTGATATGACTGAAATGAGTGCTGATTTTAGGAAAGATATAGTATATTAGGGTTTCTGATTTGATTTTTAGGTTTTGGTTGTTGGATCAATTGGAGAAGGCAGATTGGGTCCGTGAAATCAACTCAAGGATATAGTCATGTTCCATGGGGTGAGGTAGACAAGGGTTTATGCACTAGAAATGGACTAATATGGTAGATTAAGACAACTGAGGAGTTGAGGAGGGAATAAAGAAACTATGAATCCTATTCAAACAGTTAAAAACATCGAAAACCAAATGCATTCCCAAGATAAAGCACTGTAAATTAGTGTATTTTTTCTATGATTCATTTAGTTTTAGAAGAGAAATATGGATTTGGATACATATAAAACATATGAAAAAATTATTACAAAGAAGAAACAATACATAAACTCACTGTCACAAGAATCCCACAAAAATAGCTGTGAAACTTGGTTTTATTCCTTGCCAAACTGCTGATACAAATGTTCAGTGAGTGCCACTACTTCCACCAAAGTCCAACCTTTTCAAATGACTCAGAAATTACATAATATAGGAAATTAAACCACTCATGCTGGCTATAATGGTCGAATCCATGAGAAGAGTGGTGGTTTCAACCATATCTAAACTGAGAACAGGAATATAGGTAGTGGAACAACTTGCCTCTAAAACCAAGGAAACCAATTCATTACAGCTCAAAACCACTTGGAACTTGATGTATCTAACCCATGAAGTGATTTTCATCCATACTTACATTGAATTCATCATTTGCCATGCTTAAATTTACTAAGAAAAGAGGAAAAAATGATCTCCCAAGAAAACTAGGAAAAATCTAGAAAATCAGGTAAAATTGGCAAAATCAATTTAATGCGCAACGCAAAAATTTTATTGCACAATGCTTTTTCTAGGAAAATTTTGGAGGACTTCCTTGAGTCTAAATTAGGTGTAGGATAGCTCGTTAGAAGTCTTGTCGAGTCTAATTTCTGGAAAAGCTTGAATTTCTTAATTTTGAGTTCATTTTCGATACCAAAAATTGATTCTCCCAAGACTGCTTCTTGTGTAGCAAAAAAGTGGCAAAGAGGAACTTTTTGGGTGTTTTTTGCCCTTTTGGAGACCTAAAACTTGTTCAAAATTTGTCACTATTTCTGAGCTTTCTTATTTTTCCATGTTGATTCCAAATATATAATCCGTTTTGCAAATGGGTGCCCCCAATAAAAGCGCAGCGCCACCTATTGGAAAAACCTGTTTTTCCAATTCAAAAATTCAAAAATGACAAAAGTTTCTCCAAATTTCTTGAAATTTGGCATGAATGATCCTTGTTAGGTGCTTTGATGGGCCAATGATGCTTCACCCAAGATATTGAGTTTATCTTTCTCTTTCTTGCTCTTCAAATCTCTTCCTGGCTTGGCTTTTAGCCTCTTTGTCCTTGCATTACAAATCTTGTTCTGGGTCAAATAGTGACAGGTGATAATGTGAATCAAACACTGGCCAGGGTAACCTAACCCTTGTGTAGATGAGTAACAAACAACTTGGCCAGCTCATGATGGAATTTGACCCTCTCGACCATTTCAAAAAAACCATAGCAAGAGAGATGTCTAAAACATGATATGGCAAGTGGCCAAGCAAGAAACTCTGTAAGACTGATAGGTTCCTCCTTGATGATCTTTCCCCCTTTGTGTGGATTTCCTGGCACATGATATTCTCTAGAAGAATCACTGATATTTTCCTCTTCCCTCTCATAATCTGAATCTCTCTCCTTGCTTTCGATAATATGATGGGTGATGAAATTTGTAGTGAAAACAGATGAGTATGAAGAGATTTTGGAATAGAAAGTAAGGCGTATGGGGATGTGAGCGCTTGAGAGAGTAGGAGTTTGGGGTTTTTTAGGGGAATGAGGGGAGTGAATAGTGTTTATGATGTTGAATATAGAATTTAATAAGGGAATGGGGGGTAGTGGAATTGTAAGAGTTGGGAATTAGGGTTAGGGAATAATGTAATAGGTCTAGGGTTTGATAGGAAGAATTAGGGTTAAGGAATAGTGTAAAATGGATAGGGTTTGATAAGGAGAGTGGGGTTTTGGGAGAAATTCATAGATACTAGGGTTTTCTTTAGATGAAACCACGCAACTCAATAAACCCAAGCAACAACTTTTCTTTAGCAAGGTGGAGGAGTGTACTTACTTGGAATAAGCATTAGATAGCTTTGAAGGTGTTTTGACTGAAATTTTGATGAGTTTGAGCCTTCCCCAATAGGTGCACAACACCATTTTAATGCGCAGTGCCAGTGTAAATTTACATTGCTGAAACTCAATAGGTGCGCAACGCATGTTTAATGCGTAGTTCCAGGCAAAAGATGTTTAATACCTTTTTTTCAGACCACTTTTGGAGGCCTTCCGGGTGTTCAAATTGGGCACAGGATAGCTCGTTAGAAATATTTTCAAGTTTACTTTCCAAAAAATCTTGAATTTTTCAATTTAAAGTTCATTTGATCTGTCAAAAGTCAAATCTCTTAATACTGGTCAAAATATGCAGAAATGAGGTTGCATAAATGCAGAGTGATGTTGCAATCAACTTTTGAAGGACTTCCTCAACCAAAAATTGAGCTCATGATATCTAATTGGAAATTTATCATTGTCTAGATATCATTTGACTCATCAATCAAGTCATTTTGACATTTAATATAGGAGAAATATTGATTTTCCGAAAGTCACCCTAGAAGTACATCAATTCTGCTGAGGCAACTGTATTTTTGACATTTAACTAAAGCCATGATACCTGTGTAAAAAATGAAGGAGGTTTCTCTTCCTTTGTTTATTAGGGAAAAAAAACTTTCTCACTATTTCCAAATTCATTTTTTCTTGCTCAAAAACATCATTTGAGTTAAACCTATCCCGATGTGTGGAGCAGGGGATTTGTCGAAATGAAGTGAAATGTAGGGGATAAGGGGCTTCTAAATTCTTGAGAAAATTTTGGGAAGTATGGAGGGATGTTACGAAGTAAGGGAAAATTGAAATTCAAACACTGAGTGAGGGGAAGGGGTCAAAAAGGGAAAAACATAGGCCTAGCCTAGAAAATTGTTAAATTGTAGCAAGAAGCTAGGGATTGTGGGAAAATGATGAATTTGAGGGATATTAGTGATGGGAAGTACTTAAGAAGGTACATTAAGGATAGGGGAAGGTATATGATCAGGATACAACTTTTGTTGATGATTTGACCATCCAAGATAATTTACCTTCAAAACACTAGGAGAGGGAAATGAATCTTACGTAGGCACAATTGAAGAATGAACAATGTGTAAAATGACCCATTGGAACCTGAAATGATGATGAAAACTCTCTGAATGATGGTACACTCAGCTAAATGGTGACATGGACTAAGATTTGGAAAACTTTGGAAGGAATGAAAACAAATCCTAGTCCTAATACCTAGTTACCAAATTTTACTTGAAGACTCACTGAAATGACAAAATTTGACTTTGACATCCTAAAACCACTTTGTAAGAGAATATTTGATCACTGGTAGAAGGCTTCAAGGACTGACAAGAACTGCAGATCTGTGGGAGAGCAGACCAGTGCCTTATCCATTGGGCAATATGGAATCCATATCTTGGAAAAAAAAACATTAAAACTCGACTCAAGACTTAAAAATCATAACTGAAATGAATGAGAAATGACTAACTCAAAACTGAAACAAGACTCTCAAAAGCTGAAACTAAACACTTAGTTGAAACTAGACACTCAGCTCAAACAAGTACTTACAAATATTTTTAATGGTAGCAAATCATCGAGATTTGAGGGCTTCAAATCATGATGAAAACCACCTACCTACTGATGAAATATGTACAATCATGTGAAGTGAACCTTCCAATGTAACCAATCCAACCAATGGCTACTCAATGAAATTCTTCTCTCACTTTCCCCGAGCAGGTATAACAATGTACATGTAGGCAACTCATAATAACAACTAAAACCAAGGCTTATGCTAACAAACCAGGCAACATTCATCTTCTCTAGTGCTTGCAAAATAATGTTGAAGGGATCTTGAAAATCCTGAAGCACTAGCTTGTTTTGAGATCCAACAACGAAAATACAAGTACTCCTTCATTGTGATCTGAAAGAACAGTTGGTTGCTGACTATTAGGAAAGCATAGAGAAGTACAAGCTTCTCCTATCTGAGTGTTGGTTGTAAATTCCTTGACCATGAGAAATTCTAACTCGATTTCTGGCATACTGTCTCTCTCAGGCTCATACTCCTCAATTTCATAGTCTAAGCACTTCTTAAACATAAAACAATCTTCAAGATTATCAAACGTGACAGCCTTTTCATTTTCATGAAGGAAAAAAATATCTTTTTGTTGATATATAAATCTAATTTCAAGACTGTCCTCATTTTCGAAAGTGGAAGAAGCTTCACTTACACCTTCTTGATGATGCAAACACTGCAAACCTGCATTATCTTGGGTTGTAACCTGACCTTTCAGAAGTTGATCTATCTCATCTTCAGATAGAGGAGATAATACTTTCTATTTTGTTTTGCTCAAGCGATTATTGTCTTCTTGAAAAACATTTCAAAACATGAAAAACCTGAATGACAGTCCTTAATTCCCTGGTCTTCTAAAATTTGAAAACATTGTTGATCATCTCCATATGACATGGCAATCAAATTATCATTTACCACTGAGTTATCGAACAAATATTTTTCACTTACTTGAACAAAGATCTCATCTTCATTTTCATAAAATGACTGGATTACCTCCTCATGAATGCTTTGTTCTAATGAAATGAGAACACTTGGGTCAATAACTCTGTCTTCTTCATTCCAGATGATCTCAACAACAAAGCTCTCCTTCATGGGATTTAGAACAAGGTAGTCTTCATCATCATGATCTGAATCTAGATCTGAAATAGCCAACCTGATTTTATCAGAATCTGAGATTGAAACATGATTCCCCAGCATACTGTCATCTACTATAAGCAGATCTGAAATAAGACCTTCTCTTTCATCATTTTCCATTGTACTAAGATCTTGATCCTGCTGCAAATTTTCCTGAGCATCTTGACAATTATCCTCTAAGCTCACCTTATTCTGCTGAAATGGATTTTCATATAGGGCTTCCATGATCTCATCGTCCATGAAGTCATCTTCTTTGGAAAATTTTTCAAGATTTTCAATAAAATTATAAACATGTCTACAATAGTTTTGAACTAATATCAAGGATGGACAAATTTCTTTATACCTTTCAAAGAACATGGTATGAAAATATTTCAAATAGTAAATACAGGTAGGTGGCAAACTTTCATACCAAGATCAGGCTTCACCTTCGAGAGTGGCCATGAATATCTTCATCAACAAGTCTTCAGGAAAATCAATATTCAACTTGTGAATATGCATGTGAAATCTAACCAGATATAAAGAAGCATCATTCTTATCATCATCTTTAAACATAGGAAAATTCCTTTGTCAATCTACCTTAGGAATTTTATTTGGGAAACCTGGAATGTGATCTTGGCTCATGGGAACATACCATCCATCTAGCAAATCCATTTTGACAACAATGAATTCACCAAGAAATTATTTACGCTACTAGTTCTTAAAGAGTGGAGTTGCCATAAAAATTCCAAACCTTGGGATTTGTTAGCCTCCTGCTGCAGCAAGTTACTCATCTTTCATGATTGACATTTTTACATGCCAAATATGTCATACTTTACATGCTGCAATTTTCCACATTTGCTAGAGAGGCCAAAGAAAGATGCCATGAAAGTGTGCCAGTTCAAGTGCCACTGCTGTGTTCCAATTTTGATTTAGAATTCCCTTTCTCAAAGAATTTTCAGTGAAAGTGAGGTCCAGACAACTTAATATTGGTCTCCCTAGGTTTTAATTTCTTGTTTTAGAATATAGCGAATCAATATCTGTCCAAACAGCTTAATCTTGGTCTCCCTAGGTTTCAATTTCCTCTTTTAGAATATAGAGAATGAATATCTGTCCAAACAGCTTCATCTTGGCAGATTCTTAGACAGGTGGAGAAGAAAGGGTGCTCAACAGCCTAATCTGAGCCCTCGATGAAATAAGTGTAGATGTAGATAGGAAGACAGAAAAAGAAAAGTTGAAAAGTTGGGTCTGCAAGTCCAAGTGCACCCAAACCAAAAATAAGAAAAAAGGCTAGGTAAGTAGGCTCGGTAGGTAGTTTTGAGGTTGCAGAATGTTGATTTGTGATCAATTTCATGTTTTCAAGTGTCATATCAATTCAAATCACAATTATGAGACAATGTTCATATGGAGGAGTTCAAGTGAGGCATGTCTAACTTCTCCTTCTTCTTCTGTCCTCAATCATTCACTAACTTCCCCAAAAAGGTCAAGATCTACTTGATATCTCTTAGTTTCATCATTTTCATATCAATTGCCTTGGTAAAGGTCTGATTTACTCAAGGAAGGTTCATTCCCTTTATGGAACATCTTCCCCTAATAGCCTAAGTTTCACATCCTTAGTGCTTTCTCATCATGGTCATATTAACTACTAATTTTACTATATATCTCCCTATCTATTTCCCCTTCCCCTACTAAAAATATGTTAAATAAATCCCCTATACACTTATCCCCTCCCCCTGGTTGAAAAATAACCATAAAGTGACACTTGGGAATTGCTAAGTTTATCTGAAACTTAGTAAGAACCCTCCTTTTGTCTCAAAAAACCCTTCCAAATGCATTAGGACTCACTCCTATGCATAAAAACCCTCTTTTCGCCCTTATCCTCAAGTCATGCATGTAAATATTTGACCTCGCGCATTGTTTAACCCCAAAAAACCCACTTCTGTAAAGTTTTCTACCCTCGCCGAATGAAATATTAAAAATTAATTGGCGCGCGGGTCCCCTCCTTATCCATCCGCCACCTCGTCTTATCCGCTAACCGTCCGATCGCCAGAGCCCGAGATCTGCAGTGGGTGGGTCTTTTTGTGCCCCGACATGCCGAAGGTTAGCCCCCGGGAGATCGGCGGTTTTGCCGTCGTACTCTCGCCACGTGTCGCCCTCCCAGCTGTGGTGGAGCCCCACTGCCAATACCGCCCTGGCACAAAAGCGATGTGCCCGAAACCAGAAACTTCCCTCCCCTTGCGTGACGTAAGCACCGTGTCACCCTGCCAGCTCACCCCTTCCTGGCTGCGTCTACCTGCCACCGTACTGCCATGTCACCCTACTGACGTCATCACCGTACAAGGGGGTCCCACTACTGACGTCATTCGCCGTACTGCTAACGTCAGCAGCTAAAAAAATGTGCAAGTCCAAAATCAAAGCTTCAGAAGCCTAGAATGAAAAACAGAGGCAGTTTTCGATGCCCGGTTAGCGCTTAGTGCTAATTGCGCATCGCTACTGGAAATGGGCCAAAATGGGGAATCTTTTGATTCTGCAGCCGTTTTGCGCCGAAAAGGGGCCGAAAAGGGCCAATTTTACAGTTTTTAGCATATCAGAATCAAAAGGAAGCCGAATTTAATGTCAAAGTGTATTAGTGTTGTGATAAAGTGTATCAGTGAAAATCTTTCAGCGGCCCGAAGCAGGAAAGCATTAAAGAGCCATCCAGCAAAGTCAAAGAGGTAGTAAAAATCATTTAAGGGCACTCAAATCACAGTTACTGCACATCAAAGCCACATAAAGTTCAGTGGACCAAAACTCAAAGCACAGTTATTGCAGAAGTGCTGCACCAAGTCACAGAGGACACTATATTAACTCATTTTAATCTAGCTTCCACCGGCATAGCTTAAGAGATATTTACTTGCATTTAATCTCAGCACAAGTGTAGGTTTAAAAAGTTTTTTCCGTCAGACCTATTTAGGTTAGTTGTAATAAATGTTTTTGGATACTTACCCTATATATACAGCCCTGAACAATGTAATGAGGGTTGGTGATTATGGGTTGGTTATTTTACTTAAGGAGAGACTCGCATTGTATATCTGAAAATTTCTCTAATCAAAGACTGCTTACGAGCTTGGAAAATGAACTGTCTGGTGTGTCATTAATGGTTCTGAAGATTGAATGAGGGAAATCCTGTGTTGTTTTATGAATCAATAAGTATTCCTTATCTCTGTTGTTTTCAATTTCACATATGCTTAAGTTGCAGAACCAAAGTCTGGTTTAGAATTTGCTTAGCTGCACTCTATGCTCAGTTTTTGTGGCTTCTTAATGTTTTCCTCTTGATTTAGGAATAAGTATGAATTCCTTATGGCTCATGTTTGCTCTATCTCACATATAAATGACTGTTACCTGGGAATTCTTAGTTGCTCCCAGATAGGGCTCGTTTATCTTCCCTCTGCTAACATGTTTGAGAGATTCTTTGTTGCCTCTCATTCCTTAGTCTGCAATCCATCCTCATTTAACCTCAAGTTTGTTTCATAAACAACTACCTTGCCCCTCTTTCCTCTTGTGACCAAGAAAACGCACCAGCAGTTTTACTCCTCGACTCCATGCCCAATGGTTTGAAACTTATCACTCTATGCATGCCTCTCTGCCTGAAAGTATCATCCTTCCCATCACCAAACAATAACAAAACCCTTGAACCCAATAACTAGCCTAAAATCATCATCAACAAAGCTAAATCATTAAGAGAGAGCCCTCTCTGATTGTAGGTGGGCTAGTACCTGCAATCCAAAGATTGGTTTGTGGTTACCTCGGCCGTATCCCTTCAGGAGATTAGGGACAACCTGAGTGTTAACATAATGGCAACTCCACTGGGGACCTCCTAAGATAATCTCACAAAACCAGTCCAAAGCTCCGCAGAGAAAGAATCCGACTTTAAAAATCTTTTGTTTAACCTGTATTGTTAGAAAAATCCCCAGAAAACAAGCTAGAAGCTGGCTCCCAAAAAGCATTCGCGTCATACAAGATCAAATCCAGACCCAAAACCCCCAGCTGTTTTTGAAAATCCCAATATAATCCCTAAGATCCTTAGAAAACAAGAGCAGCAAGAAGATTTTGCGGATACTAGTCCTGAAACAGTTCAACCTAGTAGTTTTTCAACCCCTGTCAAAGTTTTATTTCGTTCAAACCCTACTTCCACTTGTTCATCATCTACTTCTCCAAATACCATTTCCACACATTTGTTTACTACACATACCACTGCTTCTACCCCTATTATCCTAGTTACCCCAGTTGTTCCACTTGTCCCTGTTGTTCCACTTATCCCTGTTAATATGGCAAGTAGATATGCACGTTTACAACTGCCTTCTAATCCCAGGGCTATGCCTCAAGATTACTAGACTAAAATAACTTATTTTGATGGCATAAATGCCTGCACAACCCTTCAGCTTACAAAGAAAATGCAGGATTACTTTGAAAGCTATGAGATTGATGATGATAGTGTGAGAATGAATATTTTTGTCCAAAGTTTGACAGGCGACGTCAGGACCTAGTTTAAAGTGCTCCCAGCCCATTCCATAATAGACCAAGAAGCCTTGTATCAGTCATTTATCAACAGATGGGAGAAAAAGAAATACCCCTTGCACATATTATCTGAGTATGACACTATCAAAAGAGGCCCTCAGGAGTCTGTCTTGGACTACTATGCAAGGTTTAATAATGTTTATAATGCAATACCACAGAACTTAAGACCTCCACCTGATCTTGCCTTGTACAAATTCCCTGATGGTTTTGATGCTGAAATGGCTTATCAGTTAAGGGAAAGAGCCCCTCAAAGCCTTGCAGAAATGAAAAATTTCGTTGTTAGTGTGGAGGAAAACTTAATTGCCAAAAGAAACAGAGCTAGAACCGAGAGAAGAACTACCTTTAAGGAAGAACCCTCATCCTTAGACCAGAAACGAGATGCTATTATCAGTGGTATGCATAGGCTGGGAGATAGAGTGGAAAGTGTTGAGAGGAAATCATCATGGGAAGGACAAGAGCCCAGTACCATAAGGAACCCAAATTTCAGGAAAAATCAAAACACAAACGCTGGTAGATCTAGCCCTGACCATGATATTAGGCCTCCTTTCCAAGAAAACTACGCAGAGGCATCCACTTCTAGTGATCCCATAGAGGAGACTCATATGAACTTGATAGATTCCAAAAATGACCAACAAATTTTATTGACTCAAGAAGATCAAGACTATCAGGATATAAATCAAATTCAGACCAAGTCAGGAGAGTCTTTTGATTTTAAACAAGGCTATGATTCTGCTGTATATGAGGTCCACAAAAAATATAAGCTGAGAACAAGAACCATTGATATCCCTGCACCAAGCAAAACAAAAGATAGCAAACAGCCCAACAAGATTAAAGACAAGGTTGTCATAACAGAACCAACTGATATAACTGTCCCAAATCCGCATCAGGTGACTGTAGAGGACATAACAGACATACAACCTTCTATTGATCAGCCTCTGCCTCCTTCTTCCTCGAAAGTAAATTTGAACAACAATCATAAGAGCCTTCCCAAAATAGAAAAACCACAAATTGTCATTCACCATAACGCAGACAATCAAAAGGAAAACACAGAGAATATTCTTGAAAGGGAGAAATCTGCTACAGCTAACACAAAGATTCTATTGGAAACCATTTAACTTAGAAGCAGAGATTGGGAAACTTAAGATATCCATCCCCCTTTCAGAACTTGCCAAACATGATGTGTATAGGCAACAGATTCAAAGATCACTTCAAATGCCAGAGGTCAAGGATGATGTAAATGTTTTAGATGATACCCCTAAGCTTCTTTTTGGACCAGAAGTTAATGGAAAATCAACATATGGATTTTTTCCACCCTTTTATGTCAGTCTGCACATACATGAAAAAATCTTGCATAATGCTATGTTTGACTCAGGTGCCTCACACAATCTTATGCCCAAAGCTGTAATGGAAAAGCTAAACCTTGATGTCACAAGAACATACAAAGATCTATACTCCTTTGACTCAAGTCAAGTCAAGTGTTTAGGCTTAATTAAAGACCTTTGTGTGTCTTTAGTCCAATTTCCCAACAAGACAATCCTAATGGACGTAGTAGTGTTGCTGACATTCCAACAAAATATGGCATGCTCCTATCAAGATCATGGGGAGCAAAACTCCAAGGATCCCTCCAACTCGACCTCTCTTATGCCACTATTTCTGTTTTTGGGCAACCAAAGAGACTGTACAGAGAAACACTCATGAAGTATGTGGTAAGTAGTGAGGAAAAGCCCCAAAATTTTCCAATTTACTCAATCCATTCTGACATGGATTCATTTATTCTTTTTAATGATGACACCAATCCTCCAAATAATGAGAAGCCTTTAGCTTCAGAGCTAGAGACGTGCATAAATGAGGAATCGGTTGCCCATGCCCATGAAAAGGTCACAACAATCAGGGCAACCATCAAACAAGAAGAACTTCCTCAAACAGAAATTTTAAATCTGTCCAATCCTAAAATGGCTGAAACTCTTGATACAAACCAAAAACAAGAAATTACATGGTATTTAGAGTTTGATGGTTCTGTCAACAAGTTAGGAGTAGGGGCAGGTGTATGGATTCACAATACACATGACAATAATTTAGAGGGCCATGCCTACAAACTAAATTTCATATGTACAAACAACATGGCAGAGTATGAGGCTCTCCTCTTAGGCCTAAAATTGCTCAAAGTTCTAGGAGATACAAAAGTGTCCATTCTAGGTGACTCTGATTTAATCATACAACAAATGGAGGGAAACTTTGTTACTAATGAAAATAGAATGAGGGCCTATGGGACTACTACAACAAAAATACTTAATACCTTTGCTGAATCCGAGCTTGCCAAGATTTCTAGAAACCATAACATACATGCACACAACCTAGCCACTTTTGCTAGTACATGCAAGCTTCCCTTTTAACCAAATCACCATTTCACTGTTGAGATAAAACATAGGCCTTCCATCCCTAAAAATATCAAAGACTGGCAAGTGTTTGAAAATGATGCCCACATTAACAATTTCCTCACTCTTGAGGGCGAGTTTTCAAATTTAAATATTGACATAGAGGCCATCGACGATTCCCAACAACAAACAAATGAAAATCAGCAGACTGTAACAGCTGCAATAGCAAAACAAATCCTTAAACCAACTGTGTTTGATAATGCAAACATAGAACAACTGAAACAAATGCATTTAGAGGAAACAGCCAAAGCAGAGGCCGAGTTCATTGATCTAAAGAATAACTTTTTTCCTGTTGGCCTCACTCTACTGGAAGACATGTTTGATGATAATGATGTGCCCAAAAAGCCAAAAATGGAGCCTTTAAATGCTGCTATAGAAGAACACAATATAGGGACAATAGAGAAGCCCAAAATGATTAAATTGTCCAAAAATCTTCCCCCTCATCAAAAGCCAAAGTATGTGGATTTGTTCAAAGAGTTCCAAGATGTATTTGCTTGGAGTTATGAGGACTTGATGTCCTATGACACCTCAGTGATTCAACATAGCATTCCCTTAAAACCAAATCAAAAACCATTCAAGAAGAAACTTAGAATAATAAACCCTATGCTTCTTCCCCTCATTGAGAATGAAGTGAAGAGAATGTTTGAAGCATGTATTATAGCACCCATTGGATTTTCTGAATGGGTATCCAATCTGGTTCCCACAAGGAAAAAATCAGGTGAGATCAGACTGTGTGTGGACCTAAGAAACTTAAACCAAGTCTCTCTAAAAGACCACTACCCTTTGCCTAAAATGGACCACATCCTACAAAGAGTAGTGGGTTCCTCTAGAATCTCTTTACTAGATGGATTTTCAGGTTTCAATCAAATATTGGTTCACCCAGATGACCCAGACAAGACAGCCTTTACCACACCGTAGGGAACATTTAAGTATGTTAAAATGCCTTTCGGGCTAAAGAACGTTGGTGCCACCTTTCAAAGGGCAATGGATATTGCATTTTCCAAGGAAATCCATGAATTCCTTGTTGTCTATCTTGATGACTTAACCCCTTTCTCCAAATCTGATCAAGAGCACCTCAAACACTTAAGGCAAATTTTCATGACATGTAGGAAATATGGCATTTCCTTGAACCCCAAGAAGTCCTTGTTTGGCCTTGAGGAGGGTAGGTTGCTAGGCCACATCATCTCAAAAGACGGTATCATAATTGATCCGGAAAGGATCCAAGCCATCCTCCAAATTCCATACCCAAGAAACATAAAAGAGTTGCAAGCATTCCTTGGAAAGATCAATTTCCTAAGGAGATTTATCCCAAATTTAGCTGAACTGATAAGACTGTTAAGTAACATGCTAAAAAAGGATGCCAAGGTAAGGTGGTCTCTGGAAACCAAGCATGCTTTTGAGAGTATCAAAGCTACCTTGACTCAAATGCTTGTACTCATAAGTCCACAGTTTGACAAGGATTTTATCATCTTTTCCTTTGCTTCAGATCACATGATAACTGTTGTTCTTCTGCAAAAGGATGACCAAGGAAATGAAAAACCAATCGTATTTTCCAGCCGAGCCTTAAGAGATGCACTCTTGAAATACCAAATCATGGAGAAGCAGGTCTATGCCCTTGTCAAGGCCATAAAAGACTTCATAGTTTATATTCTATATTCACATATGATTGCCTATGTCCCGAACTCTATTGTAAAAGACATATTAACTCAAGAAGGACTAGAAGGCAAAAGAGGCAAATGGATTTCTAGTATTCTTGAATATGACAATGAGATAAAACCCACCAAGATGATAAAGGGACAAGGTCTGGCCAAACTAATGTCCGAAACAAACTTTCAAGCCTTAGATATTAACCAACTGGACAACGAACAGGAGCTGGCGACTCCACAAATCAGTGAAACCTTTTTACAATCCCCATGGTATGCCGATATTTGTTATGTATTGTTAAACCTATGTGCTCCCCCAAGGTTGTCCAGAACCAAAAAGAGATTTTTAAAAATGAAAGCATCAAAATTTTGTGTCTTAGATGGTTCCCTGTTTTGGAAAAATCATGAAGGAATATCGCCAAAATGTTTAATGATAGATGAAACCAACAGCATCATGAAAGAGTTCCATGCAGGGGACTATGGAGGGCATCTATATTGGAAGTCCATTGCTGATAAGATTTTAAGGGCCGATTATTATTGGCCCTCTCTATTTGCGGATGTCAAGAAATTTGTTGTCTCATGTCACAAATGCCAAATCTTTGAAGGAAAAAGAAAGCTGTTGCCTTTGCCCCTTAAGCCCATCTCAACCGAAAAGCCTTTTAACAATGGGGTCTTGACTTCATTGGAGAAATCCATCCCTCTTCTTCAGGCCAGCACAAGTGGATTTTAACAGCCATCGACTATTTCACCAAGTGGATTGAAGCCATCCCATGTAGGCAAGCCAATGACTCCACTATTATCAAATTCCTTGAGGACAATATCCTTTCAAGATTTGGCTGCCCTGAGAAAATCATCACTGACAATGTTGCTGCCTTCAAATCCAGAAAGATGATCAACTTCTGCCATATGTTTCACATTACCTTGGGTCACTCTTCAGCCTACTATCCTCAAGGTAATGGGTTGGCCGAGTTGTCCAACAAAAGCCTCATCAACATCATAAAGAAAGTGCTGGAAGAGAACAAAAAGAACTGACATAGGAAGCTCACAAATGCCCTATGGACAGACAGACTTTCAACCAAGAAATCCATTGGGATGAGACCTTATGAGCTAGTTTATGGCATGGAAGCTATATTTCCTTCATCTTTGGGCATTCCTACTATCAAACTATTACAGGAGATTCAAGCTGAACCAAATGACATTCAAAGAAGAATTAATCAGACCATTCATCTTCAGCAAACTAGAGAGCAAGTGTATGGCAGAGCTCAGATTTTGCAAGAGAAACTCAAAAAGATGTTTGACAAAAGAGCCAAGGCTGAGGATTTCTGTGTGGGCAACAAAGTTCTAAGGTGGGATTCACGAAGAGAAGACAAGGGCAAACATGCAAAGTTTGATTTTCTTTGGAAAGGTCCATTCATTATCAGCGTTGTGCAAGGCAATAACACATATTTTCTCAAATCTGTAGATGGAAGCACACCTGAAGAGGGCCCTGTAAATGGCCGAATGTTAAAGCATTATCATGATACCTTTTGATTGAGAATAACCCAGCAACATCATTTCTGTACAAAAAAGTTTGTATATATCAGCATTTATTTTATTTTGTAAATAGCAGTCTAGGTGATAGAGCACACAGAAGAAAGCAGGCAGTGCTTCATAGTTCACAAACATTTCAGTTGAGGGACAGCGCTGTCCTCATTCCAAAGTTTCAGCTATCTAAAAGTCAGCACGAAGAAGTCTATAACAACGATAGAAGATCAAGGCAGTATGACCTGCTGTTCTTGGCTTTTCACAAGGAAAAGCCATCCCCAAGTGGAGCCACTGTTAGCCTCCTGTTGCAGCAGGTTACTCACCTTTCATGATTGACATTTTTACATGCCAAATATGTCATACTTTGCATGCTGCAATTTTCCACATTTTCTACAGAGGCCAAAGAAAGATGCCATGAAAGTGTGCCAGTTCAAGTGCCATTGCTGTGTTCCAATTTTGATGTACAATTCCATTTCTCAAAGAATTTTCAGTTAAAGGGAGGTCCAAGTAGCTTAATCTTGGTCTCCCTAGGTTTCAATTTCCTGTTTTAGAATATAGAGAATGAATATCTGTCCATACAGCTTAATCTTGGTCTCCCTAGGTTTAAATTTCTTGTTTTAGAATATAGAGAACGAATATCTATCCAAACAGCTTAATCTTGGCAGATTCTTAGACAGGTAGAGAAGCAAGGGTGCTCAATAGCCTAATCTGAGCCCGAGATGAAATAAGTGTAGATGTAGATAGGAAGACAGAAAAAGTAAAGTTGAAAAGCTAGGTCTGCAAGTCCAAGTGCACCCAAACCAAAAAGAAGAAAAAATGCTAGGTAAGTAGGCTGGGTAGGTAGTTTTGAGGTTACAGAATGTTGATTTGTGATCAATTTAATGTTTTCAAGTGTCATATCAATTCAAATCACAATTATCAGATAGTGTTCATATGGAGGAGTTCAAGCGAGGCATGTCTAACTTCCCCTTCTTCTTCTTTCCTCAATCATTCACTAACTTCCCCAAAGAGGTCAAGATCTGCTTGATATCTCTTAGTTTCATCATTTTCATATCAATTGCCTTGGTAAAGGTATGCTTTACTCAAGGAATGTTCATTCCCTTTATGGACCATCTTCCCCTAATAGCCTAAGTTTCACATCCTTAGCGCTTTCTCATCATGGTCATATTAACTACTAATTTTACTATATAGCTTCCTATCTATTTCCCCTTCCCCTACTAAAAATATGTTAAATAACTCCCCTATATACTTATCCCCTCCCCCTGGTTGAAAAATAACCATAAAGTGACACTTGGGAATTGCTAAGTTTATCTGAAACTTAGTAAGAACCCTCCTTTTGTCTCAAAAAACGCTTCCAAATGCATTAGGACTCACTCCTATGCATAAAAACCCTCTTTCTGCCCTTATCCTAATGTCATGCATGTAAATATTTGACCCTGCGCATTATTTAACCCCAAAAAACCCACTTCTGTAAAGTTTTCTACCCTCGCCGAACGAAATACTAAAAATTAATTGGTACACAAGCCCCCTCCTTATCCATCTGCCACCTCGTCTTATCCACCAATCGTCCGATCACCAGAGCGCGAGATCTGCAGTGGGCGGGTCTTTTTGTGCCCCGACATGCCGAAGGTTAGTGCCCGGGAGATCGGCGGTTTTGCCGTCGCACTCCCGCCACGCGTCGCCCTCTCGACTGTGGCGGAGCCCCCCCTTCCAATACTGCCTAGGCGTAAAAGCAGTGCGCCCGAAACCAGAAACCGCCCTCCCCTTGCGTGACATAAGCACCGCGTCACCTTGCCAGCTCACCCCTTCTTGCCTGTGTCTGACTTCCACCGTACTGCCATGTCATCACCCTTCCGTACTGCCATGTCACCCTGCTGACGTCATCACTGTACAAGGGGGTCTCACTACTGACATCATGCTAACGTCATTCCCAGTACCGCTGACATCATGTTGACGTTAGCAGCTAAAAAAACGTGCAAGTGCAAAATCAAAGCTTCGGAAGCCCGGAATGAAAAACAAAGGCAATTTTCGATGCACGATTAGCGCTTAGCGCTAATTGCGCATCGCTACGGGAAATGGGCCAAAATGGGGAATCTTTGGGGAATCTTTTGATTCCGCAGCCGTTTTGCGCCGAAAAGGGGCCGTAAAGGGTCGATTTTGCAGTTTTTAGCATATCAGAATCAGAAGGAAGCCGAATTTAATGTCAAAGTGTATCATTGTTGCGGCAAAGTGTATCAGTGAAAATATTTCAGCGACCCGAAGCGAGAAAGCATTAAAGAGCCATCCAACGAAGTCAACGAGGTAGTAAAATCCATTTAAGGGCACTCAAATCATAGTTACTGCACATCAAAGCCACATAAAGATTAGTGGACCAAAACTCAAAGCACAGTTATTACAGAAGCACTGCACCAAGTCTCAGAGGACACCATATTAACTCATTTTGATCTAGCTGCCACCGACACAACTTAAGAGATATTTACTTGCATTTAATTTCAGCACAAGTGTAGGTTTAAAAAGTTTTTTCCCGCAGACCTGTTTAGGTCTGTTGTAATAAATGTTTTTGGATACTTACCCTATATATACAGCCCTGAACAATGTAATGAGGGTTGGTGATTGTGGGTTGGTTATTTTACTTAAGGAGAGACTCGCACTGTATATCTGAAAATTTATGTAATCAAAGACTGCTTACGAGCTTGGAAAATGAACTTTCTGATGTGTCATTAATGGTTCTGAAGATTGAATGCGGGAAATCCTGTGTTGTTTTATGAATCAATAAGTATTCCTTATCTCTGTTGTTTTCAATTTCACATATGCTTAAGTTGCAGAACAAAAGCCTGGTTTAGAATTTGCTTCGCTGCACTCTATGCTCAGTTTCTGTGGCTTCTTAATGTTTTCCTCTTGATTTAGGCATAAATATGAATTCCTTATGGCTCATGTTTGCCCTATCTCACATATAAATCACTGTTACCTGGGAATTCTTAGCTGCTCCTAGATAGTGCTCGTTTATCTTCCCTCTGCTAACCCGTTTGAGAGATTATTTGTTGCCTCTAATTCCTTAGCCTGCAATCCATCCTCATTTAACCTCAAGTTTGTTTCATAAACAACTACCTTGCCCCTCTTTCCTCTTGTGACCAAGAAAATGTACCAACAGTTTTACTCCTCGACTCCATGCCCAATGGTTTGAAACTTATCACTCTATGCATGCCTCTCTGCCTGAAAGTATCATCCTTCCCATCACCAAACACAAACAAAACCCTGAACCCAATAACTATCCTAAAATCATCATCAACAAAGATAAATCATTAAGAGAGAGCCCTCTCTGATTACAGGTGGGCTAGAACCTGCAATCCAAATATTGGTTTGTGGTTACCTCGGCCGTATCCCTTCAGGAGCTTAGGGACAACCTGAGTGTTAACAGGATTCTTCGACACTAGAGTTGTCAGGTGAATGATCTCAGCCTTTCGGTGTCTGATCATTGTCCACCATCAACAATCAGATCTAAAATTGATTACATTTTGATGAGGAACATAAAAATACATTCCCCAGTATGGTCACCACTATTTTAGTGCCTTAATCTACCTTAGGTTGAAGGAAGGCAGGTCTAGGGTAACATCAAACCACGCTTAACCTGGTAGCTAGCCCTACTAGGTCACGAGAGGACTCTCTCCTTGTCAATATCAATTAGGATATTGGAAACTAGGGCTTGAGATGACTGAATTGAATGTTGATTTTAGGCTAGGTATAGTAGATTAGGGTTTCTGATTTTATTTCAGGTTTTGGTTGCTAGATCAATAGGAGAAGGCAGATTGGGTCTGGGAAATCAACTTAGCGATACAATCATCTTCTGTGGGGCGAGGTAGACAAGGGTTTATGCACTAGAAAAGGATTAATATGGTATATTAAGATAGTTGAGGAGCTGAGGAGGGCATAAGGAAACTATTAATCCTCTTCAAACAGTTGAAAACATTGAAAACAAAATGCATTCCCCAGACAAAGCACTGTAAATTAGTGTATTTTGTCTATTCACCTTGATTCATTTAGTTTTATAAGAGAAATATGGATTTGGATACATATAAAACATATGAAAAACTTATTACACAAAAGAAACAATACATAAACTCACTATCACAAGAATCCCACAAAAATAGCTGTGAAGCCTAGTCTTATTCCTTGCCAAACTGCTGATGCAAATGTTCAGTGAGTACCACCACTTCCACCAAAGTCAAACCTTTTCAAATGACTAAGAAATAACATAATATAGGCAAGGAAATCACTCATGCTAGCTATCAGGGTTGAATCGATGAGAAAAGGGGTTATTTCAACCATATCTAAACTAAGAACAAGAATATAGGCAATGGAACAACTTGCCTTTAAAACCAAGGAAACCAATTCATTACAGCTCAAAACCACTTGGAACTTCATGTATCTACCCTATGAAGTGATTTTCATCCATATTTACATCGAATTCATCATTTACCATGCTTATATTTACCAAGAAATGAGGAAAAAATGATCTCCCAAGAAAACTAGGAAAAATCTAGAAAATCTAGAAAATCAAGCAAAATTAGCAAAATCAATTTAATGCACAGTGCTAAAATTTTAATGTGTAGTTCTTTTTCTAGGCCAATTTTGGAGGCCTTTCTAGAGTCCAAATTAGGCATACGATAGCATTTTAGAAGGCTTGTCGAGTCTACTTTCTGGAACAACTTGAACTTCTGAATTTGGAGTTCATTTGCCCCTCCAAAAATTGATTCTCCCAAGACTGCTTCCTGTGTGGCAAAAAAGTGGCAGAGAGGGCACTTTTTGGGAGTTTTTTTCCCTTTTGGAGACATAGAATTGTCCAAAATTCCTCACTATATCTGAGCTTGCTTATTTTTCCATGCTAATTCCAAATATATAAGTCGTTTTGAAAATGGATGCCTCCAATAAAAGTGCAGCGGAAAAACCTATTTTTCCAATTCAAAAATTCAAAAATGACAAATTTTTCTCCAAATTTCTTGAAATTTGGCATGAATGGTCCTTTTTAGGTGCTTTTATGGGCTAATGATTCTTCAGCCAAGATCTTGAGTTTATCTTGCTCTTTCTTGCTCCTCAAAACTCTTCTTAGCTTGGCTTTTAGCCTCTTTGTCCTTGCATTACAAATCTTGTTCGTGTTTAGGATGTTGGGTATAGAATTTAATAAGGGAATGGTAGGTAGTGGAGTTGTAAGAGTTGGGAATTAGGGTTAGGGAATAGTGTAATAGGGCTAGGGTTTGATAGGAAGAATTAGGGTTAAGGAATAGTGTAATAGGGCTAGGGTTTGATAAGGAGAGTGTGGTTTTGGAGAGAAATTCATAGATACTAGGGTTTTCTTTAGATGAAACCACACAACTCAATAAACCAAGCAACAACTTTTCTTTAGCAAGGTGGAGGACTATACTTACTTGGAATAAGCATTAGATAGCTTTGGAGGTGTTTTGATATCAATTTTGATGAGTTTGAGCCTTCCCCAACAGGTGCATAGTGCCATTTTAATGTACAGCACTAGTGTAAATTTACACTGTTGAAACTCAACAGGTGCACAACGCACTTTTAATGCGCAGTGTGAGGCAAATGATGCACAACGCCTTTTCGCAGACCACTTTTGGAGGATTTCCCGGTGTCCAAATTAGACACAGGATAGCTCGTTGGAAATCTTGTCGAGACCCTTTTCTAAAACATTTTGAATTTTTCAATTTGGAGTTCATTTGATCTATCAAAAGTCAAATCTCCCAAAACTGGTCAAAATATGGAAAATGAGGTTGCATAAATGCAGAGTGATGTTGCAGTCAACTTTTGAAGGACTTCCTCAACCCCAAATTGAGCTCATGATAGCTCATTGGAAATTTATATTTTTTCTAGATATCATTTGACTCATCAAGCAAGTAATTTGGACATTTCATCCAAGAGAAATATTGATTTTCTGAAAGTCACTCCAAAAGTGCATCAATTCTCCTAGGGCAACTGTATTTTTGACCTCTAAAACCATGACACCTGTGTAAAAAATTAAGGGTGTTTTTCTTCCTTAGCCTATTATGGACAAAAACTCTCTCCCTTTTACCAAACTCTTTTTTTCTTGCTCAAAAAGATCATTTGAGTGAAACCTATCCCGATGTGTGGAATAGGGGATTTGTTGAAATGAAGTGAAATGTAGGGGATAAGGGGCTTCTAAATTCTTGAGAAAATTTTCAGAAGTAGGGAGGGATGTTACAAAGTAAGGGAAAGTGGAATTTCAAATATTGAGTGAGGGGAAGGGGTCCAAAAGGGAAAAACGCAGGCCTAGCCTAGGAAATTGTCAAATTGTAGCAAAAAGCTAGGGTTTATGCGAAAATGATGAATTTGGGGGAGATCAGTGATGGGAAGTACTTAAGAAGGTACATTAAGGATAGGGGAAGGTATATTAACATCATGATACAAGTTTTGTTGATGATTTGACCATCCAAGAGAAATTACATTCAAAACCCTAGGAGAGGGAAATGAATCTTACCTAGGCACAACTGAAGAATGAACAAGGTGTAAAATGACCCATTGGAACCTGAAACGATGACGTAAACTTTCTGAATGATGATACACTCAGCTGAGTGGTGACATGGACTGACATTTGGACAACTTTGGAAGGAATGAAAACAAATCCTAGACCTAATACCTAGTGACCAAATTTTACTGAAAGATTCACTGAAATGACAAAATTTTACTTTGACATCCTAAAACCACTTTGTAAGAGCATATTTGATCACTGGTGGAAGGCTTTAAAGACTGACACTAACACCATGAACCCACGAGTGTTTTCCCGTTCATCCCTTTGACTTGTTCCCTTGAACTCTCCTTGTTCCCTTGACTGCACGAGTGCACTTGGAAGGATTGCAGCCTGACTCCTTTAGCCCTTTAGTGTGCACCCTTATGTCCTTTTAGCTTCCTTGAGCGCATGAGCGCTTAACACTACAGGTGGAAGCTCAATGTGTAAATTAACTCCATCTATCTTTCATAGACTAATAACTTGATATTTTTGTCAATTTTGAAGATTTTTCTTCTACAACGTGTCAATGGTGCTGTTAAAGGTAAATATGCTTAACTCTACAACTCAGTTATACATTCATGGGTTCTAATTGAAAGTCAATTTGTAGCTGTTATACAATAAACATAAGTGTGATTCTCAACAAAATTATTCTTGTAGGTTTTCTAGGTTGTTTTATTTTATCACAACAATTTTCTCTAGTGGTTATATTTTTCATTAAAAGCTCAAGACTCTATTCTCCTAAACACATCCTTACCAGGTAAATTTTTCTTCATTGAAACTTTAATTTTCTTTTCTTACAGTTTAATACTTAACCATGTTTTGTGGTAGCATTATAGACATTAATATTCTATTTTATGTTTAGGGTCTTATTCTTATTTCAAAATTTTCCTTGTTTCTACTAAACTATAGCAATTGCAATTTTGTTTGTCTCTATATCGATTTAGCTTCACAACCACCATTATTCTCTACCAACTGTATCAATATTTTTAGGTTCGTGTTTTAGGGTTTAATTTTTTCTTGTATAAATAACCATCCCTTCATTATTTCTTTATAAGAGAAAGCTCATGGGGGTCCCAATGATGCATGTAATTACCCTTAACAATGTTCATATTAAAATATTTTAATTTAACAAATTCTCCTAGTATGGTGAAATGTGTATGTCACTATGAGTCTTCTTTAGAGAATTATTTGGATACTAAATAATTTTTAAGGTTTTTGGTTTAATGATTAAATTATGCTTTTACTAAGTTGGAAATTCTTCTTTGAGCTTCCTAGTTTCTCATTGAGGGATGGTGGAGATTATTATGTATGTGAAGGTTGAATGTTATGAATGTAGTCCTTGCAATAATGTTTCACTGTTTTTTTTTCTTAACATCAAATAGATGAAGGAGGACATACAAGGTTTCTTACCCTATAGAGGTTTTTTTTTTTTTTTTATATTCAACAAAAGTACTTTTATTCCTTTAGAGATACAAGCTCTTTAATACTAGCTATGTTTTCTTACTATTTAAAAAAATATATAGCTTATTTAAGAAGAACGATTATTGTTTAGACTTCTTTTATATTTTTTTACACATATTTGCTCATTTTCGTAATATCCCTTGTTGTTATTGGTAAAATAATTTTGATTTTTTTCAAGACTCTTGGAAAAGAGAGTTATTTATTAATTTAATGGAATCTGAGCTCAACATTTTAATGTTACTACTGCTATTCCAAAAATTTATGTAATGTTTAAAGTTTTATTTCATTACAAATTCCATAAATAATGGTCTTACCTATGCCAGTTCTACATGTAAATTCAATAATATATTTGTTGTCATATTTACTTAAATCAACTAGGTTCATTCAATATTATTTTTGAATTTGTTCTTATTATGTAAAGAATCATCTATGCATTCATTACATTTCGAAGTTTGAAACATCTTATTAGTTCTATAACCTTTCTATAATCTTTAAAAAAAATTCCCTTCTAATTCGCTCCCTCCCTTTTGAAGTAATCCTACCATTTACTTTTTACTTTCACTAACAACTTTCTACTAGAAAGGTTGTGGTATAGTATAATTGAATATGTGTAAAGGCCCTATTTTTCCATATAACTCCATAGTTGTATACATTCCTTATTAATTACGTGGCAACAAAATTCCTCTAGTTACATTTTGTTTTTACATCGCTAGCAATCTTCAATAAATAATCTCTAAGTACCTTAAATACCTTACGTTATTCTCTTATGTATTCAATTTACCTTATATTATTCTCTTATGTATTAAATTTACATAATGGCATAGGTTTCACTATACATTTAGGCGGTGTTAACTTACCTGAACACAATTACTTCTCTTTTTTTAAGAAAAGTATATGTTTGTTCTAGAACATATCTCTAATTATTATCAAGGTTATCCTACCTCCTTACTAAATTTTCTCCTAGGCCATAATTATTTAAAGATTATCTACTAAAAAAATATATAGAACCCATATTTTCAGATTTCATAAAGTAAACCTTTTCAACTTTCATATGTATTGTAAATTTTTGAACGTCCTATGAAAAATTGTTTTCCCTATCTAATAATCATTCAATATTCAAATATTTTTACTTACACTCTTTTAATTTAACTTTCACGGTAAAATAAATAACATACAATATAGTTAAATATTCAAACATAAGTGTTTCGTTTAATATGTTTTTACAAATATCTTTAGTACTAATTCTAAAATGAAAAACTACCCAAAGTAGAGAAATATTTTGAAGATTTTTACACAAATACATAAATTCCATAGGTAGAAAATACCAACTTAAATAATTTGTCTGAAAATTAATCAACTAAACAATTGGCTCCTCCCAACCATGGCAACAATTCCTAGTTGTCCACATTAGCAAGACTAGGCCTACAACTTCCCTTTGTATATTCTCTTATGCTTGTTCCCAATCTCTCTAATTATTCTGTCAAAATTGTTATACAAAAGAAAAAATATGTCACAGATAAGATCCATGTACCACTCCTTGGGTGGTTTCTAACTACCTCAACCTCACCAATAGATGGATAGTAGTTAGTTGCTCATTAATGAGCTCTTGTTTCCCACCTCTGAAGACAACTCCCTCTCTTCTATGAAACATTAAATTGGCCAATATCATAATTTCAAAATTAAGTCTAATCACCCAGATTAAGGATTGTTGATGGATACTAGTAATTTCCAAAATAATGTTTCAGTCGTTTTTTTCTTTCAACTATATGTATGTAGCCTTAGCCATTAATTTACATATTTTCTTTATTCACAAAATAAAATAAATAGAATCACAACTTCAAAAATAGTCATTATCGGTAATTACTAATAATTATTGTATTTGTCTCTCTATCTATATAGCATACTTGACCTAACATAAACTTGTACACATTTATTTACAATAAAACATTAAGATAGGGCATATCACAACACTAACAGAGACCACTAGCGTCAAACATGATCTTGATGGATTACTTGAATGAAATCAAGTAGTAATACAGAGGAGGTAGAATGACATGTTCAACATTATCTTCTATATTGTAGTATCTATATTGTTTTTTTTCTAGTTAATACTAACCTAAGTACCCATAGGGGATTTGAACCAGTGAGCTTTCGCAAGGAGTGTCTTAATAGCGCACCCATTCACCGTCAATCCAAAATCCCGTGGGCGTAGTATCTATATTGTTATGATAATAGTTTCAACGCATATATATTACATATCAATAATTGTTTTTAACTCATTTACATATTTATTAAT
The DNA here is from genome assembly GCA_000404065.3 of Pinus taeda. Lineage (NCBI taxonomy): Eukaryota > Viridiplantae > Streptophyta > Pinopsida > Pinales > Pinaceae > Pinus > Pinus taeda. Next base: position 180,870 of record APFE031307364.1, on the reverse strand, counting down.
ATTGTTTAGTGCATGGATTTGAAACTATTGAGTTGTTTATTTTTTTAATGTTGATATCTTAGATTTCTAGTTTGAATTTGTGTGTATGTCAAATTAAAGTTTCAAAGTTGATGGTTAATTCAATTTTGATTATTAAATAAGGTTTATTAGTATTAGTTGTTTTTGTTGAAGAGTGTACATGCCCTTTTTGTGATTGATAAAAAATACAAATAATAAAGAATCCAAATCACTAGAGACGTGTTCCAAAATTCATGGTCTCCTCTTGGTCATGGTTTCCCTAAGTGATTGCATCATTGAGTAACCAACACTCATGTTCATTAGAGTCATCTCTACCATAGTTTCAAGTCAATTCTTCTTATTCCTATACTTGTGATAATATGTCTTGGCATGCTCCAAATTGTCATAAAATAATCCAAACTTCAAATATTTTCCACCATCAAATTAGGTTATGAACTCAATGGTGATCTTGCGATAAGATTTTTAGTTATCAGTTTGAAAGTTTTGGTTATATTGGATTTAACCCTTGCCATTGAGAATTGACCTCAATTCCTTCCTCCTTGCCAAGAAAACCCTTCATTATTCATGATCATCTCATTCTTCATGATTTCCACATTTACACAAATTTTTTAGGTGACTTTCCTTGCTCAAAGAATATGTTCTATTGAATGTGAGGATTTTTAATGAACCTCATGAACTATATTTGAATATGATTATGCTTTTCCATGCAACCAATTATTCCTGAAAATTCACATAAAACTAGTTACATAATATTATGAAATTCTAAAACTATACAAAATGTTTCAATGTCTACAAAAGAAATTAATTGATGTAGGAGCCTCAAAAAATGACATTGCATTTTAATATCATTATTTTTTGCCAAAAAATTATATGGTATTATCAAAATAATATTTTTTGCAACCATTGAAATTCAACCTCATGGAAAATTTGCATTGCTTTTTACTTAACTAAAGCATAACTCCAAAGATTCTAAAATAAATCAATTCTTCAACATTGGAGTCCTAGGAGATGGGTGTGCCTAGTTGTAACATACTGCTAGGATTCTAATGAAATCATTGGTTTTCCCATTCAAGTTTGGATTTGAATTTCATAGTTAGTTGCAACACACTTCCAAGATCCATTTAGGGGAATATTGTTATTTTTGTTTGGGGATACAAAAACTAAGTTGGCTAGAAAAAATGAGTTCCATAGGCTTTAGTAATTTTCCTGTCCATGTACCATGTCAGCACACTTCCCATAATTTATTGACATAGAGTTTTGTAGCATACACCCTTTGTGCAAAATTTGCATTGATATTTTCTAAACAAAACCCTAAATTTGAAGAGCCTAAAATAAATTAATTTTAGACATATGGAATCCTAGAAGAGGGGTTTCCCTGGATTTAAACCAGTGCTAAGTGTTTAATAGAATCAACATTTTTCCCATTTGTTTTCCTATTTTAATTTTATGGAAAGTTGCAACTCACATCCAAGAGTAACTTATGAACATATTGTGTTTTTTTCCCTAGAATGTAAGAACCAAACTAGGTAGAAAAATGAGTTCTATAAGATTTAACAATTTCATTGGTTAATAAGGACCATGTCAGCATGCTCCTCACAATCACTCAAGCCATTGTTTCACAAAATACACCCCCTTGCGAAAACATTTCACTGATATTTTCTAAACAAAAACCTAGCTCCATATATTCAAAGAAATCAATTTTCAATCGATGGAGTACTGGGTGTTTCTAGCTACAACTTAATGCCATGATTCCATTGGAATGAACATTTTGAAAATTGAAGTCTTGGTTTTAATTTTATGATGAGTTGTAACTTCCTCCCAAAATCCATTTAGGGACGTATTGTAATTTCTCTTCAAGGGTATAAAAACAAAACTAAGAAGCGTAATCAAGTTTATAATGATTATCATTTATGTTTGGCCAAGGTTCATGTTAGCATGCTATACATAATCACTCGATCCATTGTTTTTCAATATACACCCCTTGTGAAAAAATTTCACTAATAGTTTCTAAAAAAACCTAGCTCCAAATAATGTCAAATAGATCAATTTTTGACTTACGAAGACCTATGAGGGAGGTGTACATTGTAACATAGTTTTAGGAGTCCAACAAAGTTGATGGTTTTCCCATTCAACTCCTCAATTGAATTCTATGGTATTGTGAAACTTTCTTCCAACATCCATTTAGAGGCATATTGTAAATTGTTTTAGGGTATAAAACGAAACCAAGCAATAGAAATAATTTTTTTAAGCTCCAAATTTTTTGTTTCGCCAAGTCCCTTGTGAGCACACTACTTACAATCACATGAGCAAGTGTTTTCCAAAATAAACCCCCTTGTAAAAAAATTGCATTGATATTCACTTAACAAAACTTTAGCGCCAAAGATATTCAAGTAAATATTTTTTTGTTGTATGGAAAAATAGGACGGAGGTGTCCTTTGCTATAACCTAGTGAAAGGTGTCCAATATAATTGGTTTTTTTCCTATATAATTCTCGACTTGAATTTTATGGTAGGTTGAAACTCACTTCCAAGAGTTATTTAGGGACACATTGTGAATTTTTAACAGAGGTATAGAAACCAAACTGAGTAGAAAATTTGCATTTTGTAGGCTCTAGAATTTATGCTTAGCCAAGGTCCATGCGTACACTCTTCCCACAATAGCTTACGCTATTAATTTTCGAAATTCATCCCCTTGTCCAAAGATTGAATTGATCTTTACTGAAAAATACTTAATTTTGAAGGTATTTCTCAAATAAGTTTTTTTTGGCCAATAAAAACCTAAGAAGTAGGTTATCTATGACTATAATCTCAAGTTAGGAATCCAATGGAATCAACAATTTTCCTATTGGATTGTTGGTTTGAATTTTATAGTGAGTTACAACTCATTTCCAACACTAATTGAAGGACATATTTTGTATGTTTTCTGGGGTATAAAAGCCATATCAGGTAGTAGAAATGAGTTTTGTAAGCTCCAATATTTGTGTTTGGTCAAGTCCCATACAAGCATGCTACCCACAATTTCTTGAGGTAGTGTCTTGAAAAATCCACCCCATTGTGCAAATTTTTAATTAATATTTATTGAATAAAACATAGTTATGAACATACTCAAATAAATATTTTTCCTACATATGTATTCCTAGACTGGGGTTGTCCCTATCTATAAACCATTTCTAAGAGTCCAATAGAATCAATAGTTTACACATTTTACTCTGAACTTGAATTTTGTGGCAAGTTGCAACTCACATGTAAGATCTATTTAGGGACATAATTTGATTTTTTTATAGGAGTATAAAAACTAAATTAAGCAATATAAATGTGTTTTGTAGGCTTTATCACTTGTAATAATCCAAGGACCATTTGATCATGCTACCCATAATCTCTCAAGAAAGTGCTTTCTAAATCCACCTCTTTGTGCAAAATTTTCATTGATCTTTACTAATCAAAATCCCAGCTTTGAAAATCTTCAAAAAAATATTTCTTTTGGCCTGAAGAATCCTAGGAGGTTGGTGTCCCTAGCTATATCTTAGTGGAGGTGATCCAGAGGAACATGATATTGGGGGAATGTGATTGGAAGGAAATTGATCCCGTGGAATATCAACCCAGGGGAATATAGTATTGTAAAAAATGTACAGGGGAACTAAAAGGATGAGTTATCGCTAGTGTGATCCATGTGCCATATGGATTGTCACTTGATAATGTTTTGGCATGATGTGGACTAAGAATTGGCCATGTTGGTGCCACATAGATTTCCCTTGATGACATGGCTTCTTTAAGGGACTAAAGTTATGAGGGGCATAAATTTCTACCTAGGAATTACATTAAGGTAAAATTTATATCATGAGAAATATCTTGATGAGTTGAATTAGATGATGGCCTTAGTTTTAGAATCTGAATACCTTTCAGGAAAAGAGTTATTGTAATCCCATATTCATAAAAATTATTTGGAGATCGATTCAAATACGTAACACTCCCACAACTCGAGATGCTTTAAGGGGTGAGAGGTGTTACATAAGTTATCAATAATTGGTATCAAATTATTCATTGGTTTCATAGAATCAATAATAATAGCTATTTTGTGCTCATGTTTATGGGGAGAGTTGACGATAAGGGGAAGCATTAGTTTAGGGGGAGTTTAGATCAATAAACATGTATGATTAGTTGGTATTATATGTGCATAGTTTGTATTATGAGTTGTGTGGTTGTTATCAATGATTAATTAATACCAAAAGTTTCAAACACAACGTTTTGTCATTGATGTCAAATGGGGAGAGTTAGCTTGGGCATTGGAGAGATCGACCACTAGAGTAGGGTACAAAGATTGGAAAATGATTAGTCAAGAAATTTCAATTGGTATATATCTTGCTAAAAGGAGATAAATGCAATTAGTTCAGAGCAACTGAAGAGATTGACCAAGAGCACAAAATTTCACCATTCGTGCATATCTTGGAAATTTTCTAAGAAAGTAATTGATGCAGAGCTTGGAAGTTGGTATAGAGCTTCGAACTTGGATCAAAGTTTAGAATTTGGTTACCCAATTAAAAAATGGAAACTGAAATTAGTGTAAAGAGATTAGAAATTGGTTTGTAAAAAAGTCATAAGTGGGAAAGTGGTGCTCAAGTGCCTAGTGATGCCAGTGGTTACTAGTGCTTCGATGCTAGGAGTTTCCATGAATGAAAAAGGGGGAGATTGTTGAATATGTTGTAATTTATGTCAAGATCATGGGGAATCATTTAAGCCATGAACTCAAATAGTACTATGCCATGATGTAAATTTAGGATCTTTTCCTAGGAACCAAAACTTGGTGTTAGTTGGCAAAAATTTGGTGTATCTCTGCAAAAACCTTCATGAACTGTCCAACATGATTAGAGTCAATGCAATATGAGCCAAAGCTATAGTGTAGTATAAGTAGAATCTGGATTCCATGATAAACCAAAGGTGGGGTCTAGTACGAGAATGTACCCATGGTATGGTATGCTATATTAGAGAAGACTTTTTATAAGCATGGAGTAGTATGCCATGGCATTGGTGGCTCCCCATACTAGGGCACTAGAGAACTAGCCATTGGTTGGAATAATGTAGATGGCAGGCCTATATTATTGGCAGAAATGTGATGTGGTATCTATATGACATGGAAAAGGAAGTGATGTGGATGTATGAAGTGATGAAACATGACACATGGATTTGGAATTTTTGGCTAGTTAGCTAAATGATTGAGGTGACTTGTGGTAGGTACAGGTCAACACCTAAACACATGGAAATCTTTGAATAGTTAAATAATATGACATGGAATGTCATTTAGCAAGTGACATAGATCATGTGCAGCCCTATACCAGTGTACATTTGTTTGAGTATCTTATATACATCAATTCGATGTGATAGAAATATTGACGTTAGTTTCAATCAAGAAGAAAGGTTTCCATAAATTGTAGTTCTATCTATTGGGATATTATAGATATGTAAAAGTTCCACCCATGAAAGTTACATGAAAGGCTTGGTCGTGCAAATTATGGTTGTGTAATGTTAAAGGGTGCATCAAAACATTTGGTAATATGAACAAATAGCAAAGAAACATCAAATAACAAAGGACCTAAACTTCAAATACATCGAAGGTGATCAATTAAGACATGGGTTGTAGTGCAGGGTTGCAAAGGGTTAATGGTTAGGAATTCGAGCCAAAGGGGATAAAGGAGAAATTTGAGAATACAATAATCTGAAATGATTAACAAATCAAAATCATTTGCAAAGTACTCAGACACTAGATTCACCACAATGGTGATTTAGGCTATGGTTCTAGCATAATGTCTCAAGGCATAATAAGTGTAAGAACCTAAATCTAATGGAGTTAAAATGACAATATAGATATATGTGCATCTAGTGATCTAAAAGAGTGAGTTCACGAATTGACTCAGGCACTGGATTTAATGCAACGATAGGTTTAGCCAAGGTCATAAAACTTGATTATGAGGAAGGGAGCATTGGTAGGGAAAGTTGGTAGGGATGATTTAAACATAAAAATAAAGGCTGATGCAATGTATAAATATGAACCATATTCAAGTGAATAGTGGGAAATGCCAAAGCATATAAATTATCTCAAAGAAAAATTGTGTATGCACATGCATGTAGATAGCACATATGTGAAGTGAGAAAAGTGTGTGAACTATGTGTAGGTAGGAGATGAATTGTCTCATATCTAGTCTAATAAGAAACATGACAAAAAACATAAAGAGAGTGTATTGGCATATCTAAGAAAGGAAAGCTGTGAACATATTGTAATTATAAGATGAGTGTTTAAGACTTGAGCCAATGGAGAGTAGCAAGAGAATAGAGCAATGTTGTGCAATGTTCCAGATGAATTCAAGTGAATCATAAAGAGTAGATCAATAGTGAGGAGGAAAATAAAGATGGACATTATAATTAAATATTGTTGAAGTAAAAGAATTAAAGAAAGTTCCTTTGGACCAAGTTTAAAAATGTGATGAAATAGAGATTTGTAGGCAAAAGAGATTGGAGTGGAAAATCCGAAGGGGATCAATGTCTCCTACAAGTTGGTGCTTGCAAATATTAGGGAATTGGTGTCTCCTCCAAGTTGGTTCTTGCAAATATGAGAGGATTGGTTTCTCTTGAAATTTGGTGTTTGCAAATATGAGGTGATTGGTGTCTCTTGTAGGCTGGTGCATATAAGATTGTAATAGTAGGCTACTATCTACTCCAATCAAATAATTAAAAGAAATTTTGTGGTTTTCTCCTAGGTTTTCAATATATTATTTTCAATGTTGTCATGTCACAAGTGTATTATATTATGATTGAATGTTTTAAATAGTGTAAATTGTATTATATTGATTCACCCCCCTTCTCAATATAATTTCTAATCTAACAATATTATCTTATTTGACTAGTTTTTAGTCTTATATATTTTTCTTTAGTTTCATATATTTTTAACACTTCATTTGTTTTATCTCAATCATTATCTATAATCATCATGTGCTCCAATGTAGTATATTTTTATGTTGATTTTTTTAGCATTGGGAAGACATTCTTCCAAAGGATCATGTTGATTTGACTAGTAGGAGAATGATCCATTCACTTAAGAAGCCATGCTATTTTTTCCAGGGATGAATGGCCCTAAAGGGAGACTTTCTCCCATGTGGTCATGCTAATTTGACTATGGGGAGGTTAATATATTTACCCATGGGGCCATGCTAATTTTAATAAGGGTAAATGTCCCATGGTACTCAAATTTGTATATCTCGGGTGGAGTGATCTATTTTATAGAGCTAGTTGAAGTTCTTATTGATATAGGTTTTGCACAAAATAGTGGGGTAAATAATTCTTTTCTAATGTTGGGTGACATGCAGGCTCCATTTCTGAAGGGTCACCTTGTGATGCAATGTTTCTTAATTGGATGTACTCCACATTAGATCTATATATAAATAGGTATAATTGTGAGAGGAAAATCAATCAACACAACAAGCTCATTTGATATTTTCTAGTGCAGGAGAAATTCAACTAAGGAGAAATCTATTTTTGGAATATCATCTCTCATCTCTTTTTCTATCACGCTTGGAGATCACATGTGTGAGAAACGTATGAGTTAACTACATTCTTGACTAGCCACACATGTGAGGAAGATGGTCAAGCTGACTAGACCTTTTATCAAATTATTTTGATCACAAGTTAACCATAGGAAGGTTGCATGGTGTTAGGCCCCTCTACCACTAGTGTAACCCCTTATTGTTATTATTGCAACCCCCTTATTATATTGTTGTACCCATGTAGTCCCAATATTGTTACTATTGTGCCCCATAGAAGCCCACTATTGTTATTATTATTCCTTACATTATTATTGTTAATGTTGGCTCTGATTAATTATGACCCCTTAGACTCCTTTATATAGAAAGGAGGTCTTGCCATTTGTATCATCCAAGAATTGTTCATTTGTGTAATGTAAAGGAGGTTGCCCCCTCGAAGAGGCTGAATTATAAGGCGTTGATCCATCGTTTCTATCTTTTTGTGAGTTGGTTTCATAACATTTGGTATCAGAGCTGTGGATTCTAGGTTTTCGCTGCTCCAAATGGGTCATCGTGGGATTTTCGCTATAACTATTTCTCTACAAAGTTTCAGAAGCTAAGAAAAAACCCATTTGAGTCAAAATCATTCTGAACCTTGGCTCTAAATTTTAGATCCTGTCTTGCTATATTTTCGGAGATATAGTATGAGGAAGTTTGGGTTTTTGCAGACTCCTGAATTACATTCCAAACAAGTGACCTGGGGAAAATCACCATAACTTTCTCTTTGAGCATCAGAAGAGGATGGAATGTATTTTCTTGTGTACATTTTTTAGATCCAAAGGTCGAAATAGTGACACGTGTCATGTCGTATAAGTTCGCTTTATGGAACTAGCATATAATCAGGTCACCCTGGGAGATTTGGCATAACTCTTCCTTGGAGAATCCAATTTCGATCAGATCAGTGGCATTGGAAAGAGGACGCAAAGGGCTACTGCAGGTCGTGATTTTAGAACTCGAAGATCTGAAATTATAGAGTTACAACTATTTCAATATTGAGCTCCTAAAATTAAGAAAAAGTGAGATGAGGAAGTTTAATGGCAAGGATGCAGTAAATTGGATACTACAGATGGAGAAATATTTTGATCTACATGGTGTACCACTGTTACAAAAGGTATGTATTGCATCTAATTATTGATAACTGAATCAATTTTTATGGTATAAAGGGATTTGCTCTCGTAAACCACTTGTGACATGGTCAATTTTCACAAAGGAAATGATAGCACATTATGAGGATACAAAGAGAAACTCCTTCTTTAGCCAATTGATAAATCTCAAACAAAAGGGTTCAATGGAAGAGCACATTGAAGACTTTTAAAAATTGAATAGAAGGGTAAATTATATTCCATATAAGCAAAGGATTGATGTCTTCATAGGGACTTTAAAGGATACCGTTCAACATGAGGTTCATTTCGGGAACTTGATTCATTGGAGAAGGCATTCGAGTTGGCAAGAAAAATTGAAAGCGAAATTATGAAAACAAGGAATCCCACCACTAATGACTATAATTATGGCAGTGTTTCTTCTCTTAGCCTTCCACAACCTACAAGGCTTACACCACAACAATTGGAAGAAAAAAGAGAAAAAGGGCTTTGTTA